>JAAOIU010002830.1:13349-24886 GCA_018107765.1 Hypogeococcus pungens | reverse complement strand
ATAATTTTTCAAAAACTGACAAAAAAATTAGCCATTTTGAAAAAACTTTTTTATTAACAAATTGAAAAAATAAAAAAAAATAGAAAAATTCTTTAGAAATATGTGGTGGTAGACGGTAGTTGAGTTCCAGCGTTAAAAAAAAAATTAAAAAACTAAAAAAAATTTTAAAAATCAAAATCGTACTTACCTACTACCACTTACCTACTCTTTGAAAAGCACAGAAAAATTTGACTACTCCTGTGTCCTGTGAACTGTATAAAGTCAAATAAAAACAATCCAGTCGACAAATTTTTTTTTTCGAAAACGTGATGAAAAATTTTGAGTAGCTTTTCTGTCGGACACGCATCTAAAATCCGAAGTTTCGATCGTTTTGTTGTTTCAACTTCAAGTAAGTAATAAAATATTTCTATCGATGTTACTTTTGTTTACATTGTACTTGCTCTTACATGTCTTGGTGGAGCGACCCGGATTGATGGTTGTTTTTCTTCAATTCTAGTTATGAAGCTTAATAAATTCAAAACTGCTTCACGTCGAAAGAACCGTAAGGCTCACTTTACGGCGCCTTCACACATCCGTAGGCGATTAATGAGTGCACCATTATCCAAGGAACTCCGTCAAAAGTACAATGTTCGAACTATGCCAGTTCGTAAAGATGACGAAGTTCAAGTGAGTTATCAATGTCGGTATATGTATTTTGAATGAAAATATCTTTCAGTAAGGTCTTTAGTTTTGATAGATTTATTGTTGAGTCGTATTACATATCGGTATATCATATGATGAATCAAACCATTCACGGAGAATGATGGTGAATGACTAGGTTGAAGTAATTTCCTAAGTGTTTGTTGTAACCGAAATACCTACGAGTAGATTAGGGATAAAACAAACGTAATCTTACGATTTCTGTCATCCGAAAATTTGCCATTGTTACTGCAGAAGTTATGGCTCTGATAACTCTTAAGCTACTGTAATTGAATTCAATGATGAACCATACCATTTACGGAGAATAGTGGCGAATGACTTGGTCGAGGTAGTTTTGCATGTGTTTGTTTTACCGAAACACCTTTGAATGGAATAGGAATAAGATAAACGTAGCCTTGCGACATATTCACCGAAATTTTATCTTTGTTACTGCTGAAATTCTGGCTCTGATGGGTATGATTACATATCCATAAGGAGCAATTATAAGTGATTGAGTTGACCTCGTAAATCCCTTTTGTAACAAACGTTTCGGTATAGGTCTGTAAGGAAATGACTAATCTTTGGTGTTAATTTTTCAAAATTTTATTGTCATCGTAAAAGATATAGATTCTGATAAAATGTATGTCATATTTTATAAATGTTTATGATGAATCAAACCATTCACGTAGAACACCGACGAATGACTAGGTCAGTATAACTTCGGTGGTGTTTGTTGTAACCGAAACACCTCAGGGTAGACTAAGTATAAGACAAACACTGGAATACGTTGTTATACTTTGCCGAAATTTTGTCAGTGTTGATGCAGAAATAATGGCTCTGATCTAATTTTTTTTTTTTTTTTTAGTGCAATCGTTATCAGCTTCATTAATTTGCTCGTCTTTTCAGGTAGTACGTGGTCATTATAAAGGCCAACAAGTAGGAAAAATCGTTCAGGTGTACAGAAAAAAATTCGCCATTTATATCGAACGTATTCAGAGGGAAAAGGCTAACGGTACAACGGTTTATGTTGGTATTCATCCGTCTAAGGTAAATATTTTTCAGTTTTAAATGTTATTGAATTTCTTATTTATGATGATTTTTTCTGTTGCGGATATCTGCATTTATGTGGAGAAATGAACAAAACTGACTTCATTAACCTTGTAAATAATTGTGAAACTTCGCAACATTACAAATGTTTTTATAAGTATTCTTGTATTTTCAGACTGTAATCGTTAAACTGAAATTAGATAAAGATCGCAAGAAGATTTTGGAAAGAAGAGCAAAAGGCAGAGAACTTGCCCTCAGTAAAGGCAAAGGCAAACATTCGGAAGATACTATTGCGATGGAAACTTCATAACTTTTATGTGTTGAATAATTTTATAAATAAACTGGTTCTTAATAAGCGTGTACTTTTTGTACTTCACATATGACTATTTCGATTTGTTACATGTCTACTTGTCTTTGGAAAAAATCTAAAAATCAATGCAAAGTTTTCGAAATAAGGAGTTGTTAATTCGTGTTTTCGAAAGGTTGATATTATTGATCAGGCACGAAAGGAAATTGTGTTGAAATTGATCGTTTACGTTCTTTTACTTATGCGTTACTTCGAACTGAACTGAAGCAAGCACTTCTGTCTTGAAAACGACGTTAAGTTTTGTTGCTAACATTTGAATTTTATTTAACTTGGAAATTTAGATTATCATATCATTATTTGTTTTGCTTAGCCTGCGGCGTCTATTTTTCGGCTTGAGAAATTTTGAAATTTTTGATTTCCACACATGGCACCAACAACGGTTGGTAATCCTGGAAAAAACATGATGAAATTCCCGGCATTTTTGACTTGAGCGAGATGAAGAATATATTAAGATAACGTGAATAATAATTGAGTTGTTTCCATTTCGCGATAAATTTACTAATTTCATGCTAAACATTTTAGAGTATTCTTCATATGATGGATTTATCGAATGATTGCGCCGTTTTAGAAGACTTATCAACTCCGCTGGAAGCTGTGAAAGCTTTCATTACTTCGAACGAAAGTGTTCCGTTGTTTCGGTGCAATGTTCCAGACCTTTGTAAATCTGAAGAATGCATTGTCGGAATTGACGAAGCTGGACGGGGCCCTGTTTTAGGTGAATGCTTTTGGAAAATATTTGAAACTATATTTACTGTATGATCAGAATAATATCGTGTGCTGTTTTCTGTAGGCCCAATGGTTTACGGAATTTGTTATTGTGTTAAGAAAAATGAAGAAGTACTAAAAACGCTCGGATGCGCCGATTCTAAAAGTCTTACTGAAGAAAAACGCGAAGATATTTTCAAAAGAATATGCACCGAACCAGAATCGTTAGGTTGGGCTGTCGATGTAATTTCTCCGAATCGTATTAGTAACTGCATGTTGAGAAAGTACCTATACTTAATTCTTCCCATTCCATGGTGCTATTATAGCTTTCTTTGCTCAAGTATTTATCATTTCAGGCAAAAGTTTTCTCTAAATGAGATATCGCACACTTCGGCCATAAATTTGATCAAACTACTCGAGAAAGAGAAAGTTAATGTTTCTGAAGTATACGTCGATACGGTTGGACCTGCTGAAAAATATGAAGTAAGTAATACTTTACTTTTATTCTAACGCCACTAACTCTTGTAAACAGTTTCATTATTCATTTGTTGTTGCTTTTCTATAGGAGAAATTGTCCAAAATATTCCCACACATCAAAATAAAAGTGTCAAAAAAGGCTGATTCGTTATTCCCTGCCGTCAGCGCAGCTAGTATATGTGCCAAAGTAATCCGCGATTTAGCTTTAAAAAATTGGATATTTCCTGAAAATATTAAAATGAACGAAGAAACTGGCTGGGGTAGTGGATACCCTGGCGGTAAGCAACGTTTATAAGTTGTTTGACTTGCCAGTTTTCAGTATAACGAACAATGAATATTTCATCTGTTTTACAGATCCCGTAACGAAGCAGTTTCTCTCAGATAATCTCGATTCTGTTTTCGGTTTTCCCCAAATCGTCAGATTCAGTTGGTCCACTGCTGATACAATTTTGCAAGAAAGCGCCGTACCTGTGTCCTGGTAAGATGGTTGTTTACCTTTCGTATACGCAGTCAGAGCCTGTAGTGTAACTTACTCTTGGCGAATTTTTATCGGTTTTAGGAGCGATGATGAGGAAGATACTGATAAAACAAACACTACTATAACTTCTTTTTTCAAACCACCGAATAAAATTCAGAAACATTCTTTCTTCTCGGATCGTAATTTAGAAACTGTCGAATTCTTATAAAAAAAACAAAAAACAACGCAACGCAAATTACAAAAATGTTTTATTCCAAGGTAACTTTCTATAAAATAGAATTAATTTAAATACTGTTGTACGTCTGACAATGGCGATAAATTTGATTCGTCGATTGTTTCGCTGCACATCGGACATCGATTTGATGTTTCTAAAACGCTGTAAATATTATCATTATTACATTGTTGGCGCAGTAGTAGAAATAGAAAATTTTCAAATTTGTCGAATCTGAATAGTGATTACCTTGATAATTCCGAATACAATGCTGGAAAATTACAGCTAGGACATGCGGTTAAATTATCTTTAGTTATATGCCATCCTGTAGCGATGCAAAACGGCAGTGTGCTTTGGCAACTTTTACACGTCAAGTCGGTGCAAGTCAGAGGTCTATCGCAGTACGGACATGGTGTTATCTCAAGTCGTATCTCGTCTGCCAATTGATTTCCTCTTGGAGCTTTTCTAACAATTCCTTCGATTTTCTTTCTGTATTTTTCATCAATCTGAAAGTCCTCGTCATGAATTTCGATTCATTCCTTAATGTGGTATTCATTCAAAATTTACTTGTTGCCTGTATTCAGTTTTCATCAAAATTGATGCGAAATTGAAAGCGCTCAGCTTCATATTGGCACGATAACATTCTATCACAGTCGACGTTAAAATAGGAACAGCGTCTGAAAATGGAAGCTAGTTCATTATTCCTTTACATTCACTTTCGTTTCATTTTGAAAAATGTACTTACGAGCAGGAAATTTTGAAATATTATCGGCAACTCGAATCAATAGTATGGCTGCTTTTACGTGATCGCCTCTTTTCACGTGTAGACGAACTAGTATGTAAGAATGTAATAACATAAGACTAGACATCATTTCGGAGCTAACTTTTAAATCGTTTAGCTTCAATTCGCAACACATTGTAAATAATATATCGTGAGCTTGACGGTAGTTTCCTGTTTATAATGAAAAATTAGCGATTTCCTTTTTTGATTTGATAATCTTTTGATTTATTACTATTTTTTTTTAATACCGGCGATTTGTTCCTCTTGAGCAATAATGATTGCCGTTTTGGCAGCTTCCATGTATTCCCGTTTGGCCATGTATAATCGAAATATAAATTTAGGATCCTACAGAAGAAGTAAAGAGGTTGTAATGTAAACGTTAAGTGATGAAAATCAAGATGAATTAATGATGTACCCTAGCTTCACCATCAACTTCGCCAAGTAATAGTTCAATAACTTGATTGGTTAAAGAATCATCGTGAGATGCTGCGACTACGTCGATGGCTAAGGACACCGCTTCTTCATTTTCAGGATTCTCTTTAGCGGCAATTAGTAGATATTTAACAGCCTATAAATGATAGTTTCATACGAATAACAGCGACGTAGTTTCAATTAAGTAATACATTTTGAAAACTAGTTTTTACCTTTCGATACTGTTTCCCGAAATAGAAATATTTGCCAGATAATAAAGAATTGTGTTCATTTTCGAAATGCGAAGCTAGAGCTAAAAATTCTGTTTGTACGTCTCCGTCTGAAATTTCGTCGATTAACAATTCGCCGTATAGTTCCAACTGATTGTGATCACGAGCTAATTTGAAAGCGTCTTCGTAACATCCCGACATGATCAAAAATTTCACTGCCGATACAAAATCGCCGACTTTTTGGAAATGTCTAAAAAAAAGGGTTAATGATTAAATGTGCGAAACTAAAAAACGAACGAATTCTTCAAAAATACGCCTTACTTTGCCACCATTTTGGCACCTTCGACGCTTCTCGTATCTTGAACAATTTTTACCGCTTCTTGAGGATCATTTAGTCGATCTAATGTGATTCGAATCATGTTATCGTAATCACGAGCTTGTTTGTAAGCGGTAGCGGCTTTCTTGTAGTTACCCATAGCTTCCATGGCCTGCAATAAATTAATTAATTTGGAAAAATTCTCGTCGGCTGACAATTCAGATTAACAACATACTTTGCCAAATTGACCGTGAATCTTGCCAGACGTTACTCGAGGCAATAAGGTACCAATTTTAGTCCAATTTTTCATTCTAATGAAACAAGATGCTGCTTGATTGTAATTTTCAGCTTGCTCGTATACCAAAGCAGCTTCGTTGAGTTTCTAAATTACGCAAAAATTATTTCATTTCATCCAATCGAGAACGAAAACTCATTTTGAAAAATTTCAGTAGCACCTTAATGTGCTCAAACAATTCGCCGCATTCGTTGAGCAACTGTTTCGAGGATTTCGGACCCATAGCCGTTTTTAATGCTCTTTGGTAGTCACCGCAATGAATAGATGCTCGCGCGATACCGGCATAGCAGCTGAGAATGTGTTTTTCGTCTAATTTCTCTTCGTTTTGTAAGGCTTGCTCGTAATAGCTCAAAGCTTCGTTGTGACGACCACTATGACAGAATAATTCGATTATTCTACGAAAATAATTCGATCTACAGGGAATAGTTTTCTTGTATTACGTCAGTTCTAATTGTTGTCCGTATTCCTTACAAATACGCGGTATTTGTTCCGGCGCTAAAGTTGCGGCCAATTGATGAGCCATGTCCCATTGTAATAAGTCTTGACGCATATACAACGCTTCAACAGGGTCGTTAGATTCGAGATACAATTCCTAGAAATGAGCGTCTTTAAAAACGGTATTTCAGATTTTTGATTTTTTTAAAAATCAGCAATACTTGAGCTTTATCAAAGTTTCCTAAAAATTTACAAATGTGACCAGCGAGTAATTTTTTATCTTCGACGTATTTCAAGCTTTTCAGAGACATGACCATTCCTACGTCCTGTAATTCGCTGTACACATCAATAGCTACAAAAAAATCAACAATTCGTTGATAATCACATTGCCGCTAATTTCTCATCCTTCATAAGCATGATTATACCTTCTTCTATGTTTAAATTATCTAGAGCTGCTTTGGCCAACTTTAACCAACATTCTTTCGAATCGATTACTCGACATAAATTCCACGCCTCGGAAAATCTACGAAAAAAACAATGATTAACAATCTTTCGAAATTTGTCGTCAAGTACCTGTGTTGATTTTAAAGATACCTCAAAAGATTCAAATGTTTATCGAGGTTCTGTTCTAAACTAGTTCTTTGATCTTTTTTCATCAAAGAAGCAGATACCAGGTGCGTACTGAGCAGCAAATAAGATATTTTTCCATTTGGGCTTTCCGAAATAAGTTCGCCTTGGTTTAGTAACAGAGGTATATGCGAATCCGGCAACTTCGTTTCGCCGATGTAATTAACAGCTGGACCTATTAAAATTTTTAGTCAGTATCTCTGCGAGAAAAATCTCTTCTAAAGAATTGAGTTAATGATTGAATTTTACCGTTAATTGAATCTCTTATATAAACGTAAGTGTACACAGTTTTTGGATCGTAAATTACAAAAACTTGGCGCTCGTTGTGAGATATCTCCCATACAGCTCCGGCAGCACCGTTTGGAAATGTAGGTATTTTCAAAACACTATCGTTGACCTGGAATTTCAACCGGTAAATTATTCATTTTGAAATTGTTCTTTAATCAATGTTCAAGTAAACTTACCGGATTGTAAAAACTTCCGTCGTTCTTTTCGTCAATAAATATACACCGTACACCATCCGGATTTGGATAGAGCGACTTTATCGGTTCGGCGTGTTGATAATCGATGGCCAAGTTCCAATCTTCGATGCAAAAATATCGAATGTGGCCGGCCTAGAATAATTCGACAGGTCAGCCAAACATACTAGATTGTGCCGGAAGAAAGGTACAAACCATACATCAGTGCCATAGATCAAAAATTCGGAAGTTAACCATTGGCTGGTGATTTTTACATTTTCATTTTCATCAGGAAATATGCGCATTTCGTTCTGATTGTTTGGATTACTCGAAGAATCGATCTGCAAAATTCAATTTAGGAGTAATAGCTGAATGATTTTTCGAGACGAAATCTTCATTTCGTAATTTGAATTACTTGATGTAGATGTATTTTTCCTTCAAATAAAACAGAAGCGTATTCGGCGTTCAAACAAACGTTTGTTACATTCCCCAAATATTCTTTATCGGTCAAAATTTTCGGCATTTTTAATACAGGTTTCGCATTCTCTTCTTCCTTATTATTGTTAAGATCGTAAAACCATATTCGATTGTTCATACCGACCGCCAAATGATATGGACCAATACATAAAAAACTTGGCTCTATGTCTGTATTCATTGTTACTAATTCAGGTTGTGATCCCTTTGAAAGTAATAATACAAGTAAATGAAACCAACTGCAAAAAAAAGGCATACTGCGTCCATTTATAACAAACAATCTATTTACTTTTTCCAGCGAGTGAAGATAGATAGTTATCTGCGATAAACTGGTCAATACGCAAATGTAATTTAGATACGCCGAAGCCAGCATTGGCAATTTGGACAAGTACATAACAACGGATCCGTAGGTAGTAGCGGCCGCCAATAATTGACCATCTTCGCTCCATGCCAACTTCTCAATACCATTATCGTCATCTATGTTAACCACTGCTACAGTTTCGGGTAACGATCCGATCTCGTGTACTTTAATGCTGAAGTTGGAATTCAAAATTTCACGTATTCATTTTTCATTGACCTTTTTTAAGTTTCAGAATGCTTACTAATTGTCACCACAAGAAGCGATTCGGCCTATTGTTACTGATACTGCGATATCTGTCAATTTGTCTCGATGATTTTTTGTTTGGAAAAGTTCTTGGCCTATTTCCTTCACGTGAGTAGAAATGGATATTAGGTATCCTTCGGAAAACCCAATCAGTATATAACCATCACCGTACCTATTGAAATAATTTTTTGTGCATGAAAATAATAAGTACAGTTGCTATGTCACCCGCACCAGGTACAGATGAAAAAAAAGAAGAAAAACGCTTCCTTAAACTTGCGAAGTGCTTTACGTGCAGTTAGTGAACGATTGCGGGTGCAATATTAATCTTTCGCTAAATCACTTAGCTTACCACTGATAGGATACGATGGTACCGTAACGATTTTGAAATGCTAATTCTACCGGATTATCAGGGTCTTGTAGATTAAATAAAAATAACGTTCGTTTGCCAACAATCACACTAACCTTTTCGATAAAATTTTTCATCATTACAGACTCATTATTCAGAATTTGCTCAATCATACTTACTGTGTTTTCACCAGGACACCTTTCGTCTGCTTTCATTTCAGAAAACGCAATGAGCGACGGATCAGCTCGTAACGTAATTATTTTTAAAGTGTCCCCTTCCACGTTGCTGATGGAAATCGTCCGATCTTCTGATCCCAAGGCAAGTAAATTTTCCGAATTCCATTTGCCGCAGAGTATTGCTTTCGAATGTTTACCCAAAATCGGAATGCGTCTGAAAAACTAATTCATCACCGAGACTGTTCTTCAAATTTATTTCCGGGCGAAAAAGATGTAGATACCGGCTTGTTGTATGGTTGTAGATGCAAACATTTCCTTTGACCGTCGTAACAGCTAGCGTGTGCCCATTTTTAGACCATAATACGCAAGTCAAAGAATCTCGTAAGCCACAATCCAACTGGTGTTTTCGATGAGTGTTCGAATCCCATAAAAATAATGTAGTCGAGTTGAAACTAATTATTGCTAATATGTCACCGTCTCTATCCCAGCCGAAATCAATACACGTTCTGAAATATCCAAAAATTCTATTACTTCCGATGCTAGGAGCTTAGAAACACTACACAAGCAACACTGACCCTGGCAAAGACATTTTTTCGATCAATTTGCCATTTCGATTAAATATAGCCACCGAATTATCGGTACCAGTAGTAGCTAGATATCCGCCACTGCCTTTCTGCCAGCATATATTTACATATCCAAGCCCGTGGGGCTGTTCCAACTTTAATAATTTCTAAAAACAAATCACTTCGGTGCTATTATTACTAGTTAACCGGTAACGCAAAGCAAACTAAATTCAGATTGCTTCGAGGTTTCCCAGGTTTGAAAACTTGTTCTATGACTGAATGACATACTTACGTTCATTTTATTATTTTTAGAATAATAATTTAACGCAATTAATCACATTTTCTACCCTTAATTACAATTTTCCAGCAAAATAAAATAACTGTTCAAGGTTTGCTGAAATCGTTTCTGTTTGGTTTTTGTAGGTTTTTGTTGACATTGTGTTTGTAAACACTGATGACGTCACGATGGATTCAAGTGATGAAAGAATGGAAATATTCGTTTGTTTCGATATCAAACAAGCTGGTTCGATTCAATTCAGCAACACTCAAAATTCACTTGCGGTCTTGTACGTCGAACTCGATTCGTGCAAATTTACATGAAAAATTGTTGACAGAGAAGGGGTTAAAGGGAAGGAAAAATGCAAACTTTTCCTTTTCCTTTGTGCTTAAGAAAATCTGAAAACTTGAATTGCGATGCTTTCAGTCGAATTGAGAATGTTGTACAGTGAATAACACGTCGTGAAATGAAAATGGTTCCATTGGTAAGATTTCATACTCTTGATTATTGCATTTTTTCATTAGCTGATGCGTTTTGCAATCCATTCTTCAAAGCGTAAATTTTACGTCAAAGTATGTTTTCACTCGGAGTACAATCTGTTGTATGAGTTCTTATCCCGTTAGAAATTTCATCGATTTATGCTGTATAAAAAGTCCATAATTTTTCTGCTAGTTCTTCACGATGAGCGGATATGAGGACACCCTTCGGGCGAAAATTAACGTGTTAAATGAATAGGCTGGTTGAAACTTGTCTCATTAAAAAAAGTAACCGCCCCTTCCGTTTTTCCTAGCTGCTGTTGGACTTCAGTTGATTTTTTATCTTTACTACGTGCCGATTGAACGTAGATGAAAATCTATTTGGGCGCGAATGTGACTATGATCGCCGGTGTTACTTTTCATCATTTTATAAATCGAACGAGAATAAAACAGGAGAAAATTTAGCGAAAATATTTCCACTCAGTTTGCATCGAGAGAACGTGTCATAAAAGTTCGCCGCTGCTGCAGCCTTGATTATTGATTTCATACTTTATTATTAATGCCGCGAAAAGGGTGTATATGACAGGGACATATTATGTACCCCCGGGTTTTCATTATCTGAAAACGTTGTCTATTTATGCTGCCATTTGAAAGGGTTGTAGGTAGGTTGTAGCCAGTTGTATATTTACAATCTTCATGTTCTTGATGATATTTCAGAAATGGTTTTCTGGTCAATGGAGCTCCTTGTGGCTGTGAAGTTACGCAATTGCGTCTCTTGTCTGTTCGAATTTCGCTAGTAGCGTCGTTTAATTTATTTCATAGTTGGGATTCGTAATTTTTCATAGTTTTGGGATACCTATCTATGCGAGAAATTTATGGCTTGTTGGAATTTAATTTTTGAATCATGTGCGTAAGAATTTTCATTTTCAAATTTATGGTTCGATGCCATTTTTTCCTCATTATTTTTGGTAAGTAGGTATCTGAAGTGTGGTGCCTAACAGAGTATTCGCATTTACAATTACAACAATAGGCGTTGGAATTAATTCTGAACACTTGGTATATAGTTTTCATTATCTATCCTACCTATGGGTAGGCATTTATCAAG
>JAAOIU010002830.1:0-13219 GCA_018107765.1 Hypogeococcus pungens | reverse complement strand
TTTTTTTTTTTTTTTTTTTTTAATGCGACAGTGTAAGAGATAAATTCAGTGTGTATGGGTTCAATGACATCACCTTTTCCCCTCTTTTTTCCGGGACCATTTTCTTGTGACATCCTAAAGTATGTGTAATTAATTTCAATTAATTTTTGGAAATCTGCAAACGCCATATAAATCAAAATTCCTAAATAGGTGTAGTTCTTGCGAAGTATTCCCATTCATGAAAATGTTCAATGGTATATTGTTTGACTTGAATGTCATAAAAGTTTAAGACTTCGTAAAAATTAGGAGATTTATCAATTTTATGTGATTGATATTTATTATTGTTTTTTAAATATACCTATCTATTATAAGGTTCTTGCTAAATTGTTCTCTTCCATTGCTTGGCATTGTTTGAATGATTTAGAATCAGAGCACGGGCGACTTAAAATCTGATGAACTCAAGTCATCATCATAAAATTGACGACTTGTTGAATAATGATGTGAGTAGTTATACATATTCTGCGGTTTAAAATAATACGAGTATGGTAGTGAGTATGCCATCCACAATACGTATGAAGAGCTGAAAAAAATTGTTTCAGGGGGTTGCAACGCTTCCATGCGGGGAATCCATCAGTAACAGTGGAACTATTTGTGTAAAACAATCTAACTTTTTTTATCATCAATGTATCATGGTGAGGAAATCTCTCACTATTTTCAATTGGTGTGCACAAAACTTCAACACCATTTTGGGCATCAATCAAGTTGAATCCCGAGGTTCTCTCACATGATACAAAGGTCGTAACTTTTTTGTGAAAGGGGTTCTCTCACGACGATACATCGTCGTGAGCCGTATGAAACAAAAATGGTATACCATTTTTTTTTCATGCGGGGTTTCTCTGACAATGATACCTTCAACGAAAAACGATAGCATGCTGCCACTTAAATAAACTAAAAATTACATTTACCTAGTAGAAGTTTGTAGAACTACATACATTGAGTAAATACTTGTGTTCGTTAGATGTTTACCTGCGACCTAAAAAATGAATCATCCAATCAACGTAACGACTGATGAAGTGACGAGAGATAATTCGTAATTGTCATTACAATTCTCAAATAAGGAGGGTGTAGTTCAAGTAATTCTCAAAATAGGCAGCTCCCGTTCCAAAATGTTTTATTTTCCAAAAAATCAGAACATTCACTCTTGCACCGTTTAAAAAAAAATTGGTAAGTTTGTTGGATTAAAATAATTCGTAAATAAATGGATTTATTTGAATGAATAGCTTAATCTGAAAGTGAATTTATCAAGATTTTTCACTTTATCGGAAGTTGCGCACCACTTACGCGAGGAACAGCATGATTGCGCTGCACTCATTAACGGAAATAACCGTTAAAAATGTCGTTCATAAAAATAAGTTATTTTAGAATTTCGATCAATAAATTTTAATCATAAAAAAATTGTAGTCCAATTTTATTAAAATTTTATGCGTACTCTAACGGTCGTTTTAAAAATTACGATTAAAAAGCTGAGCTATCATTCGCGTGCTAATCATTCCTTGTGCCTGTGTGAAACGTTGAGTGAAGAGAAAGACGAAGGACGTAGGTGGTTCGTCTGTTCGCCGTCATGTTCATTTTATTTGATTACGCGAATTCCGGATCAAGAACCAAGTAACTAAAACTACATTTTGCGTAACAGATAAAATTCTTGTATTGTATATTCGTGATTGAAATTGTTGTTTATCCATCGGTTTTCTGTATTTCGTCTCGCTTGCGCTGTTTTGTACAACATTGTTTACGAACTTCATACTTACCTGCATACCAATTTTTAAAAAAAATTAATTAATGAAGTTTGTGCAGTGAAATTTTTTAGCGTTTTTTTGCTTCTACACAACATTGAAATGGAAGGCAAGTTCGATTTAAATTTTTCTAACGATAGGTACTCGTCCATTATCAGTTTTATTCATTAGCGTTCCGGGTACAGGGTATGCTTATGATTACGAACGATACGGCGTGTTTTTCACGAAATGGTCAAGTTTTAATGGAATAAGACAGTTTCGATTAATCTTTTGAGTGTGATTCGTAAACACTACTTATGTACGTACAACCTAATGAGATTAACAACCATTCCGACGCGATGAAATTTTGGTGGTGTTTAAGTAGACCTAAAATTTGATTTAGTCTATCTTGTATTTTTTCAGGATCAAGTTCTTTGACCGTAAACTATAACGCAAGTAAAAGAAAGACCAAAAGAGTATTCAGGTTGGCGTCTTTTGTGTTATCTACACATGAACGGCATGAGGTCTAATTCTATAATTCAGTATTCTAACTAATAGTCTCATTTGTGTAGTTATCCAGTTTGACCATGGAACTGACTCCGACTCCCCACTACAAACTGGAATATTTCGAATCATCGATGGATTTGTGTCCGTTGGAATCGCGTAAGGGATTCAACGAAAGAAATTCAATTTCTCCTCTATCGGAATCTAACCGCACAGGTGAGTCGTGCTCTTGTTCACTTTTTAATGCGATATTCCGCAACTCTATTTCTATATCTGCGTCACCTTGTTTTTTTCCAAGTGGACGAATGTTATCATTGTAACGACCGTCCGGACTACGAATGTACCGAATGCACCTGTCAAATTTGCGGGTATAAGACAAAAGCTGCGAAACGCTATCGGTGCTCTTCGTGCAAAAAAGTGTTTCACGAGTGGTGCCAAAATATCACCGACGCTACTTCAACCTTAGTTCAGTGGTAAATATGAAATATACATATACCTATCACCAGTCATAACTTAACCGTGACGCGGTCGTAGACGCATAGTGTAGTGGTGATAACCATACCGTAATGCGTGTGCGATTTGTGCAAGCTCGTTCTAGGTCATGTTGTTAGATGTTAATACGGAATCTTTATGCGATGAGCATGTGGTATTTATTTATTTTGTTTTGATTTCGAAGGCAGTGTATGAATTGCAAACCTAAAGACCTTGTACCCGGCAATAGTGATTTGACTGCGGTTAAATTTACCAGGCAAATAGTTATTCGTACAGCTGCTCGGAAGATTAACAATGCCCCAAGATCGCGAGAGTGTACAATCGTCCCAGCTAATCATTTTGGACCAATTCCGAACATACCGGTTGGTACATGCTGGGAATACAGGCTACAAGTGAGTTTTGCTTATCATATTTATGCACCTTGAAAATTTTACTCAAGTGGCTTATGTAGTTTCTTTGAACCGTCCATATCTTATCACCTTACACAAAATCTGATTTTGACTTTTTCTTTAATCGCTTTAACGTACAGGCTTCGGAAGCCGGAGTACATCGTCCCCTTGTAGCCGGTATTCACGGACGTGAAAATGAAGGCGCATATAGTATAGTGCTTAGCGGCGTATATCCGGACGATTTCGATAATGGAGACGAATTTTTTTATTCGGGATGCGGAGGTAAAGCAAAAGATCCCTCGAAAAGATTAGGAGCTCAAGTGCGAAACCAAATGTTAACAAAACAAAACAGGTAAGGTGTCTTGCGATGATTTTTACCTCAAAGTTCATTGATTGAAAATACTGTCATTTTGGAACTTGTTTCAGAGCCTTGGCGTTATGTTGCGATTGCCCTCTGAACGATAAGGAAGGTGGCTCGGCTAAAAATTGGAGAGCTGGGAAACCTGTTCGTGTAATTCGTAATTATAAGTTGGCAAAGTTTTCTAGATATGCTCCGACTGAAGGAAATCGGTACGTTAATTTAATATCACAAAAAAAAAAAAAAATGAAAATAGTTTTCTAATTTTTAGAAATATATTTCAAAATTATGAAGTGAAATACATAATGCGATAGAAACTGTGTTTGAGCGTTCTATTTAATTCATTATGGGGCCCCGCAAGGTGTTTATGTTTGGCCTTGAAAGATGGGAAGAGAATTTTTGTCCTTTTTGTTGATTCTTTTTCGACTTTAATTTTGTGTAATATTTTATCAATTAATTCTTGAATCGTGCGTATTTTTTTGCAGATACGACGGAATATACAAAGTAGTAAAGTATTTTCCTCATCATGGCCAAAGCGGCTACATGATTTGGAGGTATTTACTGAAACGCGACGATCCGACTCCGCCTCCGTGGTCTGAAGAGGGAAAAAAATTGATCGACCAATTAGGATTGAAAATGATTGTAAGTACGGTTTAACGAAGCAGGTTTATATTTCTTAGAAAAACTTTTAAAAATGTATATTTATCGACAGAAAGCATCACCCAACGTTGTACTAAAAGCCGAAGAATACGAATCAACGATTAAGATGGAGCTCAATGACGAAGAACCAATGAAAAAGAAGATAAAACGTGTACGTCGTAGCGATTATCAAATGTCTCCTGCCAAGCGCCCTGTACAGGTGACCATTTTCAGTCCGAAGCATTCGCCCAAATTTAAAGAAGAAAGACTGTCGCCGCCAGCAACTCCAGAACCTGAGATAACATGCGAAGATGACGCGTTTACCGATATTAAACTTTCACCGCCTCATGAACCATTAACACCCGTTTCCATCAAGAAGTCCCCCGAAAGGATCGATGAGCAGCCTGATGCAGACAACGGCTTGAATCCGTATTTCCCAATTGATGCGATGGCTGATAGTAGACCGTGTGTTACGAATACAACTTTTTTAGAAGAAACCGCATCAGTATTACCGAATGGTTGTATAGGCACTTTACAAAATGTTCATACAACTTCGACACCGTTCACGCATTCGATTTCAAGTTATTTTGATAACGCGTACATGCCTCCTATTCCAATACTAAAGCATAATTTTTTAAATTCTTCATTCACTAACGTGCAAGTTTCCGAGTCGTTACCGATAATAAAAGGTCCTCCATTAAGTCTACGTCCACTGGACACGAGCAGTGATTTGGGTTTCAAGCCTATAAGGTTGACGAAACCGAAACCGACCATTGCAAAATCTACCGATTCGGTCATGCTGGAGCATCTCTCGACAGAGAAAACTCATAAAAATGATGGCAAAGAAGTATCGGTTTTAGAAAAAAATGACCTTAGCGATCATGTCAAAGAACTAATTAATAAAGATACATTGAATAAATGTTGGTGGGATTTGTGCTTAAAGGAGTACCTACCTTTAGGAAAACAAGTGTGTATTCTCACTTTCAGTAAGAATTAGTGATAATTTTTAGTAATGTATTTCAAATGGTTTTCTTTTTTCAGAGTTTTATTGAAGGGGTGAGCCAAATATTCACTTGTCCATGTTGCCACAAGATCGTCGTCAAACCAGTTACGTTGAAATGTGAAAATAGGCACAGCGCTTGTTTGGTAATTTTTAATTTTCTACTCAACAATTCATACCACTGGGTACAATTTTAATAATATTTCATTCTTGTGAATTATTTTCAGGAATGCATAAATCATCGATTTGAAGTTTTCAAAGCAAGATCTTGCCCATCGTGCCAAGAACTCTTTGGACCATCGACTAAAATTAGAGTCAACGAAAATTTATCAAGCATTCTCTCGGTATTATTTTCAGATGAAAATTTGAACTGACGCATTTCATTTGAGATGAAAAATGAAATTCAATTATTCTCATTTTTATTCGCGATCTTCAACAACGTTGGGGTAGTTGTAAATACATATTTGGGGGAAGGGAAGCGAGTTTTTTTGGGTGTTAGAAGCTATTTTAAATATTTTTTCAATTTTATCATTTGACGAGATGGTTATTTTGTATTCCTTGCACACCTAAACCTACTACCTGTGTTTCGTTTTCGTTTCTTAAGAAAATCACAATATGTGAAGTTTTAGTTAATTGAAGGCTTAATTTCATACGTCGGGTGCCGAGGTTATTAAATTCTTTGAAAATTTATTTGTACCTACGTCACCGAGTGTACAATATTATGAATTTTAAAAATTCAAAAAACATCTTGGTTTTATAATGTACTCCTTTATAAGGATCAAGATGAAAATTCCTTTCTCTTCAATTTCTCTAGTTACTATTCGTGCATTTTTCTTCCAATTTTATGCGTTGATAATTATAGATTAAGTATAAGGCCAAATCAAAGTTGTTCGTTCACGTTATTTTCTTATATTTTGCTGTGAATCTTACATTTAAGCGTTCATACAGAGGCTGTCTTTCCATTTAAACATGTGCTTCTGAAAATACGTTTAATACGGAATATGAATTTCCGTGTATCCTTCCATTTTTATTTGTAGCCAGTTGATATCGTCTACGGCAAAATAACTGTTTTTGTTAACGCTTTTGTTTTTACATAATAATTTTTTAGTTCTTAACGCTGTTTTTAATAAAAAATTGAAAAACAATTGCGGAGTGTTAATTCATTGCAACTTGAACTATTAACGTACAATTCATTATCAACACGAGGTAATTTATCAAATATATCCGGAAAAGAAACGCGATTCATGATAATAGTACCCAACAAACACCGCACAACTCGCCGCAATAAAGGACAAGAGCAACATCAAGTACATCAAATTAATCGAACTCAACATGTCAGTTTTTGAAAAGAGCTTCATCTCTTGAGCGTTTTCATAGTAAGTTGATTATGCAGTTCGTACTCTTCCATCAGTCGAATTGGTTTTGCGAATGGTTTATCTTTACCACCAAAACGAAGCTGGCCGGACTCTTTTTTACCGCCGAATCCGCCACCTGAAAAAAAGAAAACGTACGCTCATATACTTACATGCTATTTCTGAGGACCCATTTCCGAACACGTGAGCATTTTGTTCGTCCACACTCACTCACCTAATCGACGAGGCACCCAGCCAGGTAGCAAACGTTCACACTCGTAATCAACGAATATGGTTTTCTCGTCAAGAATCATTCTATCTCCTCTATCGACCGCTTTCTTGGCCTCTTTCTCGGTCTCATATTCGATAAAGGCGTACCCACGCGAAAAGTTTGTAATTATATCTCGAACTAAGCGTAATCTTCGAATTTTACCAAATCTGGAAAACTCCTAAAAGTTACACTCGGATGAGTGAATATGAGCGAGGTTTTGTATTGCACGATTAATTTTACTTCTTTTATAGTCCGTTCTGACGTTCTCCTGTTCAAGCGAGAAATGAATACGGTATTCTCCGGTGTACCTTTTACTTTATAATTTGGTTTGTAATCGGCGTTCATTGCTCGGATAACTGCTTTATCGTGGGGCTCTGTGTCAGTTCCATCAATACTGCCAGCTTTCAGTGGATCGTAAATTATCGCTCTGGGATACCAGAATTGTACCTAAAGTTGAATATAATTTTATAAAATTTCCAAGAGGATGCGTACTTCCACAGGAAGAATATCTGCAGTAGTATTCTTACTTTGAGTTGTTTTTCAGCCATTTCCGGGAAAAGTTGAACGGCTAACTAATCACGTAACAAAAATTAGGAACTTTTTCCTTCGATTCTTCAATCGATTCTGTAACCATTTTTTTTTATCTATGTACGGATAAGATTTGAAAAACGAGCTGATAACATAGAAAGCCGCCATGATTCTGACGTCATAACCATGTATTGAAGTGCTATAGTTGGTATAGTTGCATACTTATTAAATTTAAGGGGAAAAGTATGCACAACTTTTTCAATTTGCTTTTTTAACAAGGTATTGGCGGGGCTTCGGTTATGGTACTTCACCTCACCCAATTTCAATACATAATGCCGGATAAATTAAAGGAACAGCCAGGCGTCAGCGTTTCGTCTCATCTCATGACGAAATTGGACGAAATATGAAGAAGTCAGGTTAATGTTCCTCTTTTTATGAAAGCATTTATTTTTAAAACATAGAACACCATTAAAAAATGAGTACGTAAATTACACAAAAAACGCGCAGATATTAAATATAACATTTTAAAAAAAAATAAGTGAAAAAGGTAGAATAATCTGAATCGAAAATGCCACCGAAATAACAAAATTCACAAAGTTCAAAAAAAGTATTACGACAAATAAATTCAGCTCTTAAAGACCACATAATAAGAAAAAGTTGTTTGTAAAAAATAATTCGGAGTAAATCTTCACGTTCACTTATGAGGAACTTCCATCCTGCTTTTCTGTTTCTTCACGAAATCTTTCGCCAGTTTATCGCCACTTCGGTAATCCAAAGCTTTCAAAATGTCACTTTCTGTGAGCAAATAATCATAATTCAAATAACAATGTAAAACTGATGCCTCGGATAGAACGAAATTTTAAAAATTACCGGTATTTTTAGGACGATTTAACTTTAAATTTCTCATTTTAGGATATTTGTTAGGTTCCGCTTGATCGACATCGCTCAAAGGTACAAATGCCTCAGCCATGTAATCACTAGTGGCACCAAATAGATCTTGATCTTTCATAACAAACATAACTAATGCATCTTTTACTCTAACTTGTTCGCTCGTAAGTGTTCTGAAAATTAAACAAATAGATAGGTATATTCGTTAAGGTTAGAAACACTTTCGAAGATCTGGAATGAATAATATGATGATGATTATACTCACATGGTGAATTTTTCTTCGAACAATGGGAATAAGGTTTTTTTGTGAACCTTAGTCTTGTATTTATGAGAAGAGAATTTATGTTTAGGTATCAGTCTGATGCTGACGAATGGATCACTTTGACCTATTAATCGATACAGCACAATAATTAATAAAATTCATCGAGTCGTAATGAGAATGGAATTCTCACTCACCGTTTGAATCCATTGATCGAAGATTAGACGCATTTAGCACTTCTATGTGTAATTTATCTTGGTCGATTTGCAGCTGCACCGTCATCATACCATCTTCCGACTTATCCAGATTTTCCTGCTCTCTTAATCGTTCAATGTAGTATTGATGTATAAGCTCGGGGGTTTCCATACCATAAATAGTTAAGATTCTCTCAACTTTGGCTAAAATATCGTTCAATTTTTTGTTTTCTTCTTTACTGAGCTTTTCATCAATTTTGAAAAATCCTATTAAAATGTGGAGCGTTTCTTGTAAGTTGTGGAAATACGACGGTGGTCTTCGTTTCTGCAATTAAAAAAGAAGATTAGAAAATAATATATCCAGATTTCGAAGAAAAAAAAATCCTCGAATCTTACCTCAATGCCACTTTGCACGAGAGCGAACAAAATATTTGAAATTCTTTCCCATATTACATCTAAAATACGATTAAAATTATCCGGATTTAATTTGTTATTTAACGTGGTTAAATTTTCATCCAAATACGTCATTAGACGATCGATGACGTTACACTGCTGGTGTAATAATTCAGCTCCTTCTTGAAGAAACCTTGTCATCGATGGTTCCATCTGGAGAAATTTTTTAAAAATTAATACGTAGGTAAGCAAATCAGACACAAATTGTTATTCGTACATCGATCAGTATTACCTTTTTAGCAAGAGTATCTGATAATTCTGATATTTTATGGCCTACATTTTCAACCGCATTGTCCATTACCAATTCTAAAGTATTGCGACAATGTTCTGCCGCCGCCGTGCTCTTAAAATCTGATAAAGAATTGAGTAATTTATCCAATCCCAGTCCTTTGACGAATGGATGAATACTGTGGTGTATGTAATCTATATTATTAATGGCTACACACCACTGAAAAAAAGTCATAAAAAGATGTGAGTTACAGAAAAATTGCATTAATTCACTTTATCAGTTGCGTTGCACACATATAAGCGAGTTCTTACCTCAGTTGTAACTTCGAATTTTTTCTCGTAAGCATTCTGAGTCTCTCCCATACCTTCTACTTTGGCAGCCACTCTATCAGCGTAATGAACCGACGATTTACAGATATCCTAAAAGCATGAAATATTACCCGATTTATTATCGCTTTAATTTAGGGAAATATGGGTTTTAAAATTCGTGCTTACGTCGATAATTTTAGCCATAAAATTGTACGAGCCTTCGACATCAGGCCATGCCAATTGATCCCAGAAGGTTTTCACCTGAAATACCCCAGCATTAGCTCAAACTATCTCGTTTTTCTGTACATATCGTTTAATTGAAAATTTTCAATATACTTGATGGAAAATAGCCATCGTGTCGATCGCCGAACTACTATATTGAACAGTCGAATCAACCGGAACGAAGTCATCCAGTTCGACTGCTTTGTCGATTCTTTGCAAAGCTTTAAAAGCCGCTATGTCCAGCCATCTCACCACTCCGGGGAAGAACCAGGAGTAAAATTTACGAATTTGGAACGTTTCGAACGCGTCGTCATTTTCGAATAGACCAGCTCCGGTTCTTTCAATTTCTTGTAAGGTTAAGAATAACTCGAACATTGTCGTGCCCATCGAGAGAGGGTCGTTATTGGCATCTTTATCGTTTCGTTTTTCGAAATCCAAAGGTTTCATCATCATACACATGTCAGTTACTATTGACTCAACGAGTTCGGCGACCTAAGATTGAAAAAACATTAAACATTGTTTTCACACTGACATGAAGAAATGGAGTACCTACTTACGTTCAACTGATAAGCGGTGAATAAGGTTTTTGCGTACGGAAAATTCAGTCTCCTGCGACAAATAAATAGGTAGGTAGGTAGGTAAGTATTTTAAATTTGTTTTCATAAAGATCAACAAATGAATTTCGTAGTTTGCCCCTTCCGTCTCATGGAGTAGGCAACCAGTTTTACACATGGTTGATTCAGGTTCCTTTTTTGTCGTGCCAGGAGCAAACAAAAATAACGTATCAGATATTAGCAGTTTTCCTTACTCTTTGAACAACTTCTCGTGGTGTTTTTTCGCCCCATCAAGATCTAAACTAATCAGCTGAGAAATTTTGACCAAGTATTTCAATTTCGCCTCTTCGGTATTATTTTCTGGGCGATTGTGAGTGACTAAGTATTCAAACCTGCGATATTTAAAATTTTTATCAAGTCGTGTTGACCTCATCGTGCATAAATTGTGTAACCAATTTTTAGTTCAACGTACCAGTCACAAGCTCCATGAACCACAGCCTCGTGTAAAACCGATTTAACGGTGAGGTTCTCTATTGTAGCAACCCAGCCGTAAGATTCAGGTGGGAATAAAATAAAATTGGGTGGAACGGAACAGTTAGCGAGATCTTGAATTATACTACAAAACAATCGAATATTTTCGTTAGAGCGCTTCGAAGAAAAAAAGTGACAAGTTAACTTTTTTCAAAAATTCACCTTAAAATAGCATCTAACTGCGCAAGAACCGCTTTATCGTTCGGAGCAGTCTTACGAACTTTTCTTATGCTATTATAACACGAAGGTAAAACTTTACGGGCCGAATTCCAGAAATGTTTAACCTACAACACGAGCAATAATGAACCCTATTCAAATCAGAATAGAAAAATTATCGCGAAAAAACTCACTTCGTCTTCAGTAAGTAAACCGTTTTTCATCGATTTCACGAGTAAACTCGAAATATTGGCAAGAATTGCGAAATTCATCGGCTTATTTTGATGAACATTCACATATTCGACCCATTTAGCAATGAGATCATCTGTTGCGCCCAAGTTACATTGAGCCAAATGCTGTCTCAGTACTATTTCTCCTTCTGGACTAAAAACACCGTCCCACGTAGTTAGGTCAAACTGCAATACAAATTATAGGTTTCAATCCTGAAGAAATTTGAAAGTTGACGTTTTCAAATACGGTGTCTTACTCCTTCTTGTCTAATTTGATATTGCAGAAGAGTTTTGACAAGATATCTGTGTTCTTCGAGAGCTACGAATTCGTCTTTCTCTGAACCAAACACCATTCTCAGCAAAATCATGCCTTTGCTGGCACCTTTGCCTCGTTTCTGTAACTTGAACCAAGCCATTTGACCAGTGGCTGGTATATTCTGCATGAAAATATTAAAAATAATCCAACTTATTTCAATTTTTGGCGATGAAACATATTTTTAATTTCAATAAAACAGGTGTAGGTAAATTACCTTTAACGTTATTTGCGCAGATCCAATAAGCTCATTGTCGTGATTTCCGCTGGCAACTGTTTGAGCGAATTCTTTCACAAATTTTTTAATACCACGAAAGCCTTTCACGTCTGAGATTTTAGTTACTTTCTCTTTTAAACTTTCGGCTGCGTCAAAATCCCTGCATAAAAAATACATAGGTGTTCGTGAATTTTTTCAATTTGGTAAAACCCATCTGATGCGAAATTGCCGGTCAATATTACAGTGATCTCTTACCAGACTTCGAAATGCAATACATCCTGAGTAGGTGAGCTCACTGGTCTGTGGAAAAAAATCGCAACCATCCATTGAAACGTTTTTTAAAAAAACAGCACAAAATAAAATTGAAAAAAGTTATACGTCATTACGAAAATGATCGTCAAGCAAATCAACTTAGAAGCGTTCGATGTTATGCGTAACGTTTGGCGAAAAAATTGAATTCACACTTACAGTTTAAAATTCTCTTCCCAGGTTGGTGACAGGGTTTCTTTTTTCACCGACGTAGTAAAACGGTTCGTTTGCGATGATGAAATCCACAATGAGCAATAAGGATCGCTGAGACCTGAAATTAGGTACACGATAAACTCGAAGTCCTTCAACTGAGATTCGTTACGTTATTTACAACGATCTTTAGAACAATCACCGTTAGCATCCTTGGGACTTAATTCTTTAGCTTCGACGACATCTACTTTCAGTACCATTTTGGGAACCTGTAATAAAAACATCGTATCAATTCATCAGGACGGATGAGATCACACGTAAAGATATTTCAGATTTTTTCGTCGTTGTGCTAATTTTATCATATTATGAGCACCCTTACGTCAGCATACATATTAGGTATATTTCACACATTTTCATTCAGGTAGGTAGGTACCTATATGCGAATATATGTACATGCGAAGCGTCACGTGACCGCGATTATTACTTCAATATCTATTGTTCTGCGAGTTCAGGTGCTACGTTATAATTTACCAAAAACATGAAGGTAATTTTTACTCAGAAAATCACGTAATTCCCAACCGACGATGATCGAAACATACAGGTGTATCAGAGTGGCTATTTACGCGTTTTAATGGTACCTTTCTCGATTATACGCGACTTCCTTCGTCCTGTACTTTAATTGTCTACCCATACGATCTGCAACTACCGGTCAAAAATTTTTTTATAGCAACTCGCTCGAGTACCTAATTTGGTTACAATTACTTTGCACTTTATATGTACCGATGTCTGTAGTGGAATAACGATGAGTCACGTTCGATACAGTACGTTCACGATATATTCGGCTTACCATTTATAAATCTGCCTCTAACGCATGCTTTTCTGGATACAAATTTCCTAATCTGGGTTTACTACCTACATATAT
>JAAOIU010002813.1:0-17260 GCA_018107765.1 Hypogeococcus pungens | reverse complement strand
GAAGTGCTGGGATGATTACCATTTTGCAAAAATGGAGTTTGAAAAAAAGAAGATTTTACACCCCTTGTTGTCTTACCATTGAAACGCCTAAATAAACTTATTTCGTCCAAAGTTTTCGTGAGAAAAAATGGGGTGGAATGCTGCAACAACGACACACTACAATGAAAATATTTTATAAATAATAAAAATAACTCATCGTGCGTACATTATTGTCACAGAAACATGAACAAAGACAGTACATTAAACTGCGAATGAGAGTCGAGAGGTACCTATTTCAGGGAAAAGTGGCGTGAATCTTTTATTTTTTACTTTGGTACGTTCATTATCTAAGAGAAAATTTTTCTTACACGTTGGCGACAGAAGTATGTTTTTATAAATAATACCATACTGCTTTAATAAATCCTCCTCCTTAGCTTTATCAAATCTCCCCACTTGTACGTTGGGGAAGAAAAACGTGAATCGTACATCTACCTAAAATAGTTGATTATATTTTCAAAAAAATGTAACATTGAATATCAATCGGCCAACATAATATTTAAAAAAAATGATTATTAAATAGGTACCAACAAAATACGTATAGTTCAATATTAGATATAGGTAAGTATTCATAAAACATGGAAAAACTCGACGTGAGAAAAAAAGTAACTTGGTTACATTTAGCTTCAACAACCACCTGGTGGTGTAACTCGATTAATTCAATATGAAAATCATTACAAAATAATTGGAAATTTACATGCTTAAGAATACGCGCAGGCTGGGCGCAACATAAAAATCACAGTATAGTATATTACAGCTATTGGAAAGTTCTGGCTTCAATTTTCACATTTCCCGAAGCCACTGTTTGCGCGTATTGATCTGAAAATAGAAAAAATTAAAACATTTGAAATTATTTTAGAATTCGAATTTCATCAATGGTCAAATGGGGTAAATTAGTAGATATTGAACAAGTTTCAGAAAAAATCTATTACATTGGAGACCCTGACTTAGTTTCAGATAGAAAATTTCGTTAATTTTGGAATTGGATGTCGTGATTTTTTATCAAAAATTATTCGAAAGCTGGAAATTTTTTATTTTTACCTAATAAAAATGATAATTCTTTTTTTTTTTCAATTTTCAAATCTGTTTCAAATTTTTTATTTTTTTGGGAATTTTTTCCTGAGTTTAAATTTAATTTTTGCAGAATAATAATTTTAAAAAAAATTTCTGTAAGTATGTTTTTTTGTTTTTGAAGAAAATAACGTTGAAAATTATTTTAAAATGGAAATGGTAATGGAAAAAAGGCTAAAACCATTTTTTAAAAATGTCGTTTCATTGAATTTGACTGGGTACCTATAAGTAATGTTAATTCATTTTCTTCTTTTTATTTTTTCAAACTTTTGAAACCTTAATTTTTTTTTGATTCTACGTTTTTTCGCGTTAGTACCTATTTTAAAAATTGTTCAGAAATATTTTTTCCCAACTTCGTCAAAACAAATTTTGACGAATATATTTTCAAATTCTTTTTTAAAGATTAAGTACAGTCGTTTCAAAATTGTGTTCATTGAATTTTTCTCAAGATTTGAACGTTGAGAATTTTGAGTAAAAATTTACAAATTTATCTCGTTTTTCGTTCGTTAACCTTTAGTACTCAAGCACCAGCGAAACGTCCACCTAGCATGAAAAATTTTTCCGTCGTTCTTGGAATTACCCACATAAAAAATTCCAATGCACTGGGTACTTCAATTCGGTACGGTCTTATCGACAACTCACTTTATTACTGAAAAAACGAGTGCAAAAAAAATAGCTCGGATATTTGCCAAAAAATAAAACAAAATAAACACAAAACAGAAAAATGTAAAGTGGGTATAATGTAACACGAGTCTGTTTACTTCTTTCCTCCTGCCTCCGGCTACTGTTAACGGCATGTGGGAAATTTTAATAAACCCGAGAAGTTTAGAAGTTTTCCATCATCAACAGATACGTGCGAGAGTCAGCTTAAAGGGTTCTTTCCGTCTTTGTCGACGATGGTAATTATATTAAAAAATGAACTTGCTAAACGGAAAATTACATAAAATGGTGTAACGTATTCGGTATGTTATGATTATTATAGGCCAAAAAGAGGTAAACAGTGGCGAGAGGCGGGTGGGTAGTTCTGGGAAATTGTAACGAACATTCTCATCATTAACCTTAGTCGATTGCTTACGTAGATCGTGCAGCAGCACAAGGAGTGATTAAGGCACGAGGAAAGAAAAATGCTTATAAGGACGAACCGTGCATTTCCCGCTCAGTTTCGTTTTCGTTTTCATCTTGAGTTGTCTGCGCCACATCGTCTTCGGAAGCCGGTGTTGCTGGACTCGTGTCGTGGACTTTGCCAAGTATATGGTTTACGCTTTGCACGCCGTAATTACCGACTGCTTTCACGCAATCAACGGCCGGTTGGACAGGTACGATTTCGGCGGCTTTTGAGTATATCTGAGATAAATGAAAAATTAATCCCGACGGCGTTATTGATTTTAATTAGTATCTACCCGTACACGTGAGCAATAATCCCAGTGATTTTTAACCCGTGGTCATTGGGTTACACCGGCGCGTTATATAATTATCGATTCGATATACGAATTGTCAAAGACGATTATTATCGGCTTATCTGATATTGTTTCGAGTGTTTGCTTACTCATCGTTCCGTTGAACGGTCTATTTTTACGGATCAGTGTATAGTTCACCTTGAACTACCTGTGCGAATTCATTTTTCGCGTAATTTCTTTTTTAGTGGGGCGATAAGAGGTACGTTTAACTTGAATATTTGTACGAATAAGTTGATTGTTTATATCTTGTGCCCATTGTGGTGAAATTTTTTTGAACTTTACCTTGGAATTTCAATTATTGATGCGATACGATGGTTTCGAACGTTATTTTTTTTAATTAATTTATTTTTTTTAATTTTGATGGTTGATGGAAAAGGAACAAGAAGTAGGGTGAAGAGTGAAAAAACCGTCGAATTTTTTTCTTGTGTTGATTTTTAGATGAGCTGAATAGGCAAATCGGAGTACTGATTCGTTGCTGTCTAATTTGCCCTAATTGTAAAAATGGCGAATCTAGCACAAAGGTGTGACCTTTGCAGCGATTGTCATGGTCTGGAAATTTTTATTTGTTAAAGTTTTAGATTTTTAAGTTATGTACCTTTTGTGGTGCTTCGATAACAACAGGAATCGTGTTACCAACAGCGTCCATCGTGGTGCAGAGGGTTGAATCGGCGAATTTCAAAGGTTTTTCAAATACACTAGTGACCGGCTCGGCTAGTTGAGCGGCTTTGTTCACTGAATTTTCCGCAGATTGGAATAGGAAACGACATAACGAGTTAGATTCCTGTGGAAAAAGACGTAAAATTAATTAGAATTCATAATTCAAAATTGAAGAAAATTCAGTACCTATCTCACTTTTTCATAGTTAAAATTTTTTATTTGAATTTTTTATTACAGTTGAGGTCCGATTTCATCTCTGAAATTCATTAGAAAAAATGTTCCTTAATACACGAAATCAAAACATTATATTTTGAGGTCGGGTTTAGCAAAGAGATTATTTAGCTCTTGGCGGAATTTTCACAAAATTCTTACGTCATTCGGCATTCGATTTGGCATGTCTCATCGAAAGATAATTTTAGAGCGCATGAGTGATTTTTTTTCACTCGCTGGCTTAGTATGCCTGGTGTACCTGAACACATTCTACTTTTTGCATGTCATATTTTCTCAGTGTACAAGACTACGAACTCAAAAATGTAATTTTCTCTAAATTTTCCGCTCCCGCAAAAATTTCGTCGAAATCAGAATTTTTATCAAAATGGTATTTTTTTTCAAAGTTGAATATTGTGAGGACATTATTATATTTTGTAAAAATAGGATTTCCCAAAACAATAAAAAGTTTTATAAAAATGAGAATTTTAAAAAAATCGAAAAAATGTTGTCAAAATTGAAAAATTAGAATGAAACTGAAAATTTTTTGTACTGCTTGAGTGTTAGGGATGAAAAAAATTCAAGAGCTTGAAAAATTGAATATCATGTGTAAACCGGAAAAACTTGACTTCAAAAAAAAATCAATCTTGAGAAAATTAATGGTTTAAAAAAAATAGAAAATAAATTAAAATAAGCAACAATTTTAAAAAAATTAAAAATTCTAAAAAATTGAAAAATTTTGAAAAAACTGATTATTTTAAGAAAATTAGAATTTTTGGGAAGTTGAAAATTTTAGGAAAATTGTAACTTTTGATGAAATTAAAAACTTGAAAAAATGTTTCAAATACATAAAAATTGAACTTATTGAGAAAAAAAGGACGAAAAATGAGAATTTGTAAATCTTGAAATAGTTGAACGTTTTAATCTTTTGGACATTTCAGTTGGGCCAGTCGNNNNGGGGGAGGAGAAGGATTTCTTTCTTTTTCAATAGAGAATTGATAGAAAACTGCTCTCGCGTTTTCAATTATATTTAATCGTAAAATAAATTGAATAACATATCTATTAAGAACTTTAGCGAAACTCCATCAGAGGCCAAACGATTTCCCCCCCCCTCACCCCTAGTTCACCATAAACAAAAATTTTATGCAACTTTTTGGACTTCTTTTCATCATCGAAATGTTTTTCCAAAGTTTTTATTCAGTATAAGAATCACTTTTACGTTTTACCTTTTGTATTCGAAAATTGCTCAAACATTTCTTTAAACAGTTGAATAAAAAATAACACCACATTAAGAATACCGATAAAATAATTACTAAAAATATAATTAATGCGAACTGAATCGTAATTGAATAATTATTCGAAAAAGCGTAGTTCACCTCACGTAAAATCATTTTACAAATTGACGATAAATTTTGTAGTCCCTCGATTCGTTTGCCATTCCGAAGAGAAAAAATTGACTGAACTTGAGAATTTGTTAATGATGAACAATGTCCCATACGTATTTGATTAAAAATTCATTATCTTATAAATACTTAATGATGAAACAACATCGGCGATAAAATGATTAAATAATAAAAAAAAGTCAGCTGGAGCAAGAGTGTGTGCAATATTTCGTACATAAAAAAATTGAATTCAACGTCACGACTTATGCGAGTACGTCGTTTAAAAGATACGTTCGGTTTTAAACTTGAAAAAGTACGCCGTAAAAAAGTTTCTCCTGTTGCTTCACGTTCCTAATTATAAACTTTTACCGTAATTTTTCCCCTTTATTTTAGTGTCTATCAATTTCTCTCTGATCGAAAAGTGTGTGGAATTTCTCGAATTTTTAAAGGCTTCCATTGCTGGTTATTTTCGGAGTCTTTTCATCCGATCAGTCTCTTGGTTCAGTTTGGCGTTTGATTAAAAATAGCCATTAGGAGGATATTTTTTCATCCCGTCCTCCTTCGAAGTTTGCTCAAATTAAAAATGAACTTAACTCGAGCAGTACGTACTCCAAGAAATTGTGGAAATTGCTCGAGAATTAGATACGATTTGAAAAATCAACAATTTAACTATTTTGGAGACCATGGCACTTTCCTTCCTGTTCAATTCAAAATGCTTTCTACCTCTTAAGTATAAAATGAGAATATTTTCCTATATTTTTGCAAGGACTTTAAAAAAAATAAATAAATAGAATAAACACGGCACAAGCGTATAATTAATACATATATCAGTGTACCTATAATTATTTAGTTCGCACGTGAATCAACGATAATATTTAGTTTAGCGTTTGATAGAAAAATGCATAAGAAGCGCGTAATAAGGGTACGAACGTATGCGATCTTACCAACCTTGACTTTACCGTATAAACTGGATGTTAAATTGATTCCTGTGTTGATTCCTGGAAGGTTTGAGATTCGTTCGACGGATCTCAAGTGCATTCTTTTTTCTTGCGATTGGGGCGATGTACCTTCGGGAGTGTCTTGAGCCGGCATTATGGAAATTTTTCTGCAAAACAACGCGATAACTAAGTTACGAGTAAATCATGACCATTCGTGGAGTTTACGTTGCGTAAAGAACAATGCATTTGATAGATCATTTGACACAGTTATCGCCGGTATGATTATCGTATCACAAATTCAGACTAAAGCAGGAAACAAAACCCTTGACATTGGTAAGTGCCGCGTCGTGTATTTGCATGCATTTTCAATGTTAGTGATTGGTTCAGATAGTATGTCTAGGCTAGGTTTATTTTTCTTTGATTTACTTTCTCACGTGTGCGTTAAAATTACTAGTTACCAAGTTACATACATACATACGTAGCCATTATACGAAAATGTTTCATTTCGCAAATTCATTATTTTTGTTTGTATGCCAAATCATTGAATCTAATAATACTGAGTCATATACACGAGTGAGCTATTAGAACGAATATAATTTTCCATAAAAATCATTGTCGTCGCAATGACCCCTTTGTATTATCGAATAATGAAATATCCCACTGTATAACCTTAATGAAATATTAAAATCGTATACGTCTTTTTTTTTTTCATTTTTTTTCATTCGTAATAATACTGAAAAAATTTTCCAACTTATTTGCATAGTGTTTGCATTTTCAGTCTACTTTTTTTCAGGTCACCTTCACCCTCGATAAAATGCCTCGAATTCACGTAACCAAATGTTCAAGGATTGCATTCAAAAAAATACACAAAAAACACTTAGGGTACTTACTACTTAAAAAATGACGAATAATTATTATATAAAATTGCACGTTCACACTTCACAGACTATTCCGTTTTCTATATATAAAACCGACTGAGAATTGAACACGACGCGAGTTTGAAAAGATGAGACCGAAACTGCTTCGATAATGAACATACGATTACTTAGTCGAAAACACAATGAATTTGGTTGTACCCGAGATCAAATTACCGTGTTGGGGGGAAAGTCCACCAAGCAGTCGTGTGATATTATCGAAAGAAATTATTAAGCCGACTCGTAAATTGAATAATGTTTTATTTATCCGATTTATTTATCAGAAACTAGTATAATGTCAGATTATGATTTGGGAAACGTGTGCCGGACCGGTTCGAAAAGTGTAGTCATCGGATTGAGTCGAAGCTGGCATCAGGTTTATGACTGCTAAAATAGCTGCGTCATATCCCAACACTCGTTCGCGATTTACTAATTTACTGAAATACCTACATAGCAGAACGTATCACTGCTTGGCTTATCCCTGCAGCTCATGCAAAGATGAATCTAAGACTATGAATATATTGAAAAATGGATAGGTACCTCCATACGCAAAGATTTTCGAACTTTGAGTTCAGAGGTACATAATTTGGGTTTTGACCAAATTTGGAGGGGGTTGCTTACTTTGAACGAGAGACTTCCCAAATTTTCTTTTGGGTCCTCTTGATAAAAGGGGGAGGAGAAGAGGCTTCTAAAGTGCACCTTCTTTTGAAAAAAATCTTTTTTTTTTTAGCCAATCGAATCGTGTAAAAAACCTTTGTTAGCTCTTGAAAAGTGCAGTTTGAGTTTCCACGCTTCCTTAAACCCACGATATTCTCGTCCGATGAAAATTCCCGACTGCTACCAGGGGCTCGAAAAGTTGCAAATCGTGATTTTCAAACAAAAATAAAGACTTCGACATTTCGATACCAAGTTGTTTGGAGAAATATGTAGCTTCCATGAAAAAAATATAAACAACGCAATTAACAATTTGCTTTTATCGTTTTTAGTAGTAAAATTAACGTTTTTCCTATCGAAGTAAATTTGTTGAGGAGTTGAAGGGCCTTCAACTGTTGAAAAAAAAATCGAGTAGAGTCCACGATTGTTTTCGGATGTAATCATTTTTGACGGATCTCTTTCCGTGCTGTTTATTATGTATATCTTTGCAACTTTTTTGTAGTACTGCAGGTAGCTATTACCTTAGTACTTATTGAAAGCGTATGAAAACCCAAAATGTAATTTTTTTTTTCAATCCGTCCCAATTTTCGTTACATTTTTATGTTCATGATAAAAGTAAATCCTCAATTATGAAAAACTAATACGATAAACAAACTTGATGTACGATTACATTACCGAAAATATTCGTCCTCATGTGCTTATATATGCTTGTATATTAATGCAGACTCGCGGTGCATGTGGCAAGCATCGTCATAAACATAACATGTATTATCATTCGTGAATTCGCATTTTTCGAAAGGTAATTTTCCTCAACTGCGTTGCAAGATTTTTAAAAATATTCTCTCCTTATCTCGTCACTGATCTCGTCGTGTGCAAGAAATGATTATATTTTGAATCGTCGTACGTACGGTATTTAGTACCTATTTAGTAATTCTATCATTGATGTAGGAGAAGTAAAAACTCAACTCGAGTCGACTTCAGCATCAATGCGTGCGAATGTTACTGCGCAAATCTCACGTCTATTTTTTTTTCTTTTTCCTCGTGACAAGATCTACGTATAATACCCTTTCGCCAACTAACGTGCGAAAACGTGATGTTACAAATTTGGCAAATCAATGATACCCAAAACGTCGCGTGAAAGTTGAAAACTCATTAGGCGCCAAAGAGAGAATTTTGAACTTGACTTATGTTGAAGGTACCCACACGAAACCTTGGCATTGCATACTTGAGCGTGTGCGAGATATGGTAGCATTGTATGTACACATCATATACTTAGTTTGCTATCCGATCACATTGAACTTTATATGAAATCCAAGTGACCTGCGAGTTATTTGCATGGGAACGAAAACGATTTAAATTTATGAATTTATGTATGTGTAACATTGAAAGCCAAATCGTATACGATCATCATTGGGCCCCACATTATCATAACTTATAAAGCCGTGTCTATCGATAATTGTCATCAGTTTGTAATCCAACCGTTGTAGATCTCAAAAGTAACTTTTTCTATTGAAGGTACATTTTCGCGAAAAGTTGACAATTGAATACGGAAATGATATAAATTAATACGCGATCGATCGAGTCTTTTTTCTTTATTGTAATCAGTTGCATTTTTCCTCTAAAAAAAAAAAAAAATTACGTGCGGTGTTTTGTTTTAAAGATTTTAAGTAAGTGTTTTGTACCTTTTTTTCCATAAGGGATTGATATTTAATTTAAAAAATTTTTTTTAATCTTCATTTTCTACTTATAAAAATGAAGGGGAAAAAACTACCTTCTTGAAAATTCCAACAAACCAAAACACATTGGAATTTTTCTTCACATTCAAGTATTTACACTTTAATAACTATGTAAAAAGTACACTTTACTTTTAAATGTATTTTCACCGCCCTAGGTACCTATAAATAAAAGATCAACCTAATTCCCCACAAAAAAATCAATCATTTGTCATGTTTGATAATGAGTACCCATTTTCATGCTTCGATGACTTCTTGAATTTTCTGCATTTTTCTACATTTTTTCCGAATACGTCGATGGTTGGATACCTACCTATGTATTAGAAGCAAAAATAATCTTTCGTTTTGTATCAGAGACGTAGATAATTTTGTGCAAACGCTGATTTATGAAAGAAAAATTGTTCATTATTTGTGGTCGAGTTAGTGGTTTATGTTAAAAAAAATAAAATGATTCGCCCGAAGAAATTTCACACAAGTGGGCAAGGTGTTTGTGTTTGTAGGTATATACGACAATTTAGTGCGTATTTCAAAGATTATTGATTTTTGGTCGGCTCTTAATTTTTTTTTTTTTTTTTAATTATTAAAATTTTCAACTCATAAAATTGAGGCAGAAATTTTAAGAAATCATCTTCACACTACATTTCTATGATCAGTTGAAATTTACTCGTATTTTCTTGTCAAAGTTGATTTCAATGTTAAAAATTATTGAACATGCTAATCTGAAAATAATGTAGATTGAGAATTTGTAACCTTGTGTTATGAGATAGGTGCGTGCTTGGGTGAGCGAGTAAGGGAGTCATTTGAAAATTGAAATTTTTCCACTCCTATTTCATTCAAAAAAATCAAGCCATCTTTTTTTTTCTTTTCTGATAAGAAACATGCAAGTGTGCTGATAAAATATACCTTGTCCTTATTATCAGTTCTCTTTTCTTTTTTTGAGAAAAAAATTTATTGAATTCTTTTGTACGGATTTGATGTACAATTCCGTTACTTTTTTCTAGAAAACTGTCATTAGTTTGATATGTAACTCTCGCTTTGGTCTTTTTCCTAAACCATAAGTATTTGGACCGAGTAAGATAGCACTTGATTTAGAGTGAATTATCAGAAAAAAACGAAGGTATTCAAAATTTTTTACAGTACCTGGGTGAGGGGGGGGGTCTGTCGCCTAAATGTTTAATTATTATTGATTTCCTCGACAAGAACGCCAATATTCATCACTTTATTATTTTCATTACAGCATGGCAGTCTCACTGGAAACTGTAAATGTGCTGCGACTATTCTCGTCGACAACCACGTTCTTCTATTTGATAATCCCGGCCATCACATTATGGTACATTTACTTCCGAATCAGTCGAAGACGTTTGTACGAGTTGATGGCGAAAATTGATGGCCCGAGTGGATTGCCCCTTTTTGGAAATGCGCTGGAATTTCTCGGTGATCCTCACAGTAAGTTATTTTCCATTAGATTTGGCCAGTACGGAATTCTTTTGTATGCAAATTAAGTACGTTTCGAAGAAATTTTATTTTATGCGATGGATAGTATTTAATCTACGAGGAATATTTCTAAATGTTTTAGCCGAATCGTATATTATTTGCATAAATAATTAAGAATCGACTACGTTTGCAGGATTATATTTATCGATATTTTATGTTTCAGCCACTTTTAAAATTATCTACGAAAGGAGCTTCGAGTTCGATTTTGGTAAACCGCTGAAAATATGGATTGGGCCCAGAGTTGTGGTTTTCTTGACAGATCCTCGAGATATTGAGGTAAGAAGGAGTTGAAAAAAAAAATCTTCGATAATTACTGGGTAGGATTATGTCGTTTCCAACCACTTTTTTTCGTCATTCGTGATGCCGGCATTTCTTTGTAAATTACTTTGGTCTCGAATAGATGGCAGTGGTTGTTCAAATTCAGTTATCATAGGGGGTACCTAGTTTGAATTTTCTCTCAAGTTAGGCAACCTATTTAACGCGTATGTCATAATTTTTAATGATTATCGATATGACCCTACTCAGGAGGGATCCTGAAGGTTACATATACAGAACGTAGTGTTACGAAATAATATGAGATTTCTTTAGAAATACGGTGCTAAAATTGATCTCGCCTAAAAAAGAGATTAAAAGCCACCGATAACGACATCATCTCTCTCGATAAGGATGTTAATTAATTGTTCGCCCTTGCCGATGCACCAGTCTTGCTTAGTTACGTCGAACAGGCGATGAATTAATCTTCTATTTAGGTAGATTAGTTTTCGTCACGATTATCACGTCGCGTCGTATGTATCGAAAAAAAAAAAAANGTCTATAACGAGCCAAGGAAATGTATCCGAATGTCGACGTGCCACACAAGGAAAGAGCTTTCGTATCTTTCTTTGAAAGGTAGTACATATTATGTTTTACAGGTGATCTTGGGCAGCCACGTGCACATAGATAAATCGCCAGATTACAGATTATTCGAACCGTGGCTCGGAGATGGTCTTTTGATTAGTACCGGAGAGAAATGGAGAGCACACAGGAAACTGATCGCTCCTACTTTCCACTTGAATGTTCTGAAATCTTTCATTAGCATTTTCAATAAGAACAGCAGAGCTATCGTCGAAAAAATGAGGAAACTCGGAAACGAAGAATTTGATGTGCACGAATATATGGGTGAAGCTACCGTGGAAATTTTATTGGGTATGCTTGAGTTGAAAAATGAAATTTAGCAGACTTGATAGATATGGGAGTTGTTGATTCAATTTTAAACGTTATTGGATTGTTGCAGAAACTGCAATGGGGGTTGATAAAAAAACTCAGGATAGAGAAGCTAGCGAATACGTGATTTCTGTGATGAAGTACGTTGTCCTGTTCTTGAACAGATAAGCTAAAAGTTTAATATCTTCGAAATCGTTCTCATTTGTGAATTATTTTCTCGTAGAATGTGCGATATTTTACACCTGAGGCATAGACAAATTTGGTTCAGACCCGAAGTAATTTTCCAGTTCACGAAATACGCAAAAGCTCAGGAAAGATTTTTGAACATCATTCACGGATTGACCAACAAAGTAAAAATTAATAAGTTTTTTCAAAACTTGAAAAATCCGACCGTACCAGATTTTAATCAAAACTTATTTTCATCTCAGGTACTGCAAGTGAAAAAATCGAAATACGAACAAAAGAAGAAGTTATTATTGGAAAACGAACCCGATTACGATATCGATGAGAAATCCGACTTCGTAAAACCCGAAGCCGAAGTCAAAATCGACGATGTCAAGAGCAACGCTCCTGAAGAGCCAGTTATCGGCCATTCTTACGGTCAAGCCGCTGGATTGAAAGACGACTTGGACGTTGATGACGATGTTGGTATGTCGCTAAAATTCTGATCCAGAGAGAAATTAATGTTTTTCCTACCGATTTTTTCTCATTTCAAATGTAATTTAATTTCTCAGGTGAAAAGAAACGTCAAGCTTTCTTGGACTTGTTAATTGAAAGTGCCGAAAATGGTGTTGTCTTGACCGATAAGGAAGTCCGCGAGCAAGTCGATACGATCATGTTCGAGGTAAGTTAATGAGAGCAACATTAATTACTTACTAGTACTTACTTATTTCCAACTACGCCAAATAATTCGATTATTTTTTTTTTGTTGCCATTTCTAGGGTCACGATACTACAGCTGCTGGCAGCAGTTTCTTCTTGTGTTTGATGGGCACTCGTCCCGATATCCAGGTATAAATCTCTTCTACCATAAGAAAATAAAAATCAGAATCTGAAATCACCTATTGTAACTTTTTATTTAATTTAGGAAAAAGTCGTAGAAGAATTGAATGGAATTTTCAAAGGAACCGATCGTCCCTGCACGTTCCAAGATACCTTGGAAATGAAATATTTGGAACGTTGTATTATGGAGACTCTTCGTATGTTCCCTCCGGTACCGTTGATTGCCAGACAAATCAAGGAAGAAGTTCTATTACGTAAGTTTCATCATTGTTTCATATCCATGTTTATACCTTGCCTTTCCCATTGTGCTTCTTAAATCTTTTTGAAATCATTTTCTTTCAAAATACACCCAAGTCGAGCTTATCTTCTGATTCACTAACCTATTTGAATTTTGCAGCGTCCACTAACGCTATTCTTCCGGCTGACTGCACCGTTATCATCGGAACGTTTAAATTACACCGCAACCCAAATGTTTACCCGAATCCCGAAGTATTCAACCCGGATAACTTTTTGCCAGAGAAATCGGCTAACCGTCACTACTACTCGTATATTCCATTCAGTGCTGGACCCAGAAGCTGCGTCGGTAAGTTAAAAAAAATTTCTTATTTTTTTTATTTTTATTTTTTTGAAAAACTGTAAAATTATAATTATTACATTTTTCAAAATCACTGCCACGTAAAAATAGGACGTAAATACGCCATGTTGAAATTGAAAATTTTACTGTCGACGATCTTGCGTAACTTCGAAGTGAAAGCGTTGAAGGACCCGAACGAATGGCAACTCCAAGCGGATATCATTTTGAAAAGAACTGACGGTTTTAGAATCATCTTGGAACCAAGAAAAAAAGTTAAATCGTTCGCCTAAAAGGAGTAAACCGTGATAGAAATAATTCAACTTAGTTTTCAGTCATCAAATTTATACTTGTAATCTATTATATAACTTTATACCCTTTTTGTTGGTATATAGTTTTGTGTGTACCTACCTTACTAAAAATATACTATTTGTTACGATGCCGGTACGTTCGTTATTATTTTTGAATGAAGACTGTTGTTTGAGTTGATGAAAAAGATTCAATTTCAATAAGAATGATTTTCCTAAGTGATCATAAATAATACAACGTGGCTACTCTGAGTTCGATAAGATTTTACCAAATTCGAAACATGAAATAGAAAATGATGATGATATTTTTTTTACTCCGTTAGCCTTCATAAGTTCAGCTATTGTCGGCTTTTCAAAATCTGACGCCCGGATTCCGGAAAAATATAGAACTCTGTACAAACTGAAATATTATTGTAAGCGCATAACTACATACCTAAATGAACCTCTGATGGCGTCTGTTAATCCATTGAACTATCAGACAGGTCAAGGAAGAAATGGAATACTTAATTAATCGTTTCAATCGTTTTTTCTAGTAAATTCTTGAAAATTGTATTAAAAAATTACGTGGAAAAATCCTTTCATTGGTAATTATGAATTCAAATTTCAAGAATAAACAGTTTCACCTCTTCCAACAAATGAGATGACCTTTATTCAGCGATGATTTTTTTCAAGACTTCGAAGAATTTTCTGAAAAAATACCACCAATTTATTCAAAAAACTAATCAACTTTATTGGGCGGAAACCAAAAAAAATGTCTAGAAAATGCAAATCAAACATTCGTCCTAAAAAGAAATCAGTTGAAAAATTCTTCCCAAAAGAGTTATTACGCATTTTTTGACGAAATCACCAAGACACTGTACTTATTTAGGTAAGTATACCGATTTTATTTCAGTTTCGATTTTTTTTCTTCCTTTCCTCCCCCTTCATATCAAGAATATTTGGAACGAGTTGACGGTACGGTTTTATCCCGGAAGAAACCATTACGAGTGATACTGTTTTCTTCTCCGAGAAATTAAAATCAGCAAATCGTCGCCGCTATACGCAGATACACTCCATTAAACGCTAGACCGCGAGTACCGAATCTGCTTTGGTAAATAAAATAAACCTGCTGTGAAATGACGCGACATATTTATTGGTACTTTGATATTTACACATCGTAAAAGGTGGCTCGTTAAGGAAAGCACTCTTGAAAAACAATACATAGTAGCCTGAAGGGCGATGGCACGCGCGTCTTTGGAAATGAGAAGTGGAATATTTCTCGTTCGGTTCTTTATTCTTTTACCTTTGCGAAGTTCAAATATAGGTTGTAGCTCCGTGCTGGCTAAATGTATAAGTAAAAAAGACGCAATCGGTGAAATTGAAAATTATCGAAGATCTTGCGTAATTGCTTTTTAATACTTAAATACGTAGGTGACATATTTGAACTGGTGAGAAGTAAGAAATATCTACGCGTGGAGAAAATGAAATTTAATTTTTAAACATTCTGTTTTCAGTCGGAGTACAATAATGACTTATAAAAATAATATCTCGTTGAGTTAGCAAATAAAATGATGAAATTTAAAATATACAACTTTTCCATGTACGGATAAATAACCTCTTCTCTCAACAATGTAACTAATTTGCATCACATTCTCATGTCTTATTTAATTTACTGTTCATCTACTTACTTATAGGCTTAATTACCTATAGTTCTATCTTCATGAGTTTGTACTTTTTTCAAATTGTTTTTTTTCTCTCTTTTTAGGTTTTCTTATACAATGTATTTTCTTGGCGCGTGTATCTGTATAAGTATGATACAGCATTATACGAACATGTGAGAACGAAGAAATCCGAATGAGAATTGGCAAGCTACGTAAGTAATAATTAAACATTATAGGTACCGTACAAGAGATGTTGCAAGCAGAAAACTCTATTGAAAGTGATAGGGAGGTATTCCCTTACAGATTTCCAATACTTACTTAGTCGTACGTAGTTTTTTTCTCTTTGCGTAAATCTGCGAAAGAATTCGACGATTCGAGATGAATAGGTATATACGCATGTTGACTTGATGTTACTTTTATTATTTATTATAGCGAGCCAAAATGTCACTGTGGTTGAAATGACCCTTACATAATAATTGTACATATTTTATCTTTGCATCACTTTCTAATTAGGTTTTGCACCTACTTAACTTAGGTCTGTCATCGGTTCTGTTTGTTCCTGCTTGGACGTCGACTGTGAACGGTATATCGTACAGGCACGCGTACTACAAGTTATACCTGTGGTTGCTTCACTAGAGTTCAATGTATTTTAAATTAGAGTTGCAAATGCTTTAATGATGGAGTATGAAGCCTGACGAGACGGAAACGATCAGTGTGAATGTTTAAAGTCGACGTGAATTCTGTCTTGTACGTTGTTAGATTGCGGCACGTTGGGAGCTGTGATATTTTATTAGTAATTTGGAACTCGTAAGGATTGGAATCGACTGAATTCATTTCTAACGGATTGGAAATTTTTTGAGGAAACTTCCTGTTAGATTTTGAAGATCTGCGATGACTTGATCAGACAGACCTGTTGATACGTGTGATCATGGTATGATCAAATCCTTCGGCGTTTTTAGACGAAAAACAAATGCAGACGTATGTGTGATTTTTCACCTTCTGTGTCACAACGGGAAGCTCGTTCGAAATTGATTTTTTTAGACTTTGAAAATTGCGATTGTTTTAAGAACACTTACGATTTTTATTGAAATAAACAAAAATAAAAATAAAAAAATGAATTTGTCGACTTTTTGGAAATTGTTAAATTTTTAAAAATCGTCAAATTTTCCGAAAATGATCTTAATTTATAAATGTTTACAAAATCGAATAATTTTTTTTAATTATAAAATACGCTCAATTTGTTGAATTTTCCAAAACTGACGAATTTTACAAAAATGCTAAATATTCCAAAAATTCTAAAATTTCAAAATAGTTGAATTTGTCAATTTTTCCAAAATAAACAAAATTTTTTAAACTGGTCAAAATTTTGAATTTAAAAGAAAAATTGAATTCCACGTTTTCAGTCCTAAAANGAATAAAAAATTGAGTGTTTTATATGCATACGTTATTACTTTAGGTATACATTTTCTGTTTTTATTTTTTATGGCTTCTGAAAAAGTGGAAAAATTTTTCAGAAAAATCTAGAATTTCGCAAAACAAGTTTACTTACCCATTGATTTTTATAGAAAAAGGGGTACCCTTTTCAGAAATAACACCTGAAAAACAATATCTTTAAAAAAAAAAAAAATGATTCAACACTTTTTGAAAAATAATTTTTTCTTTTAATTTAATCTTTTTAAAACAAGTTTCTCAGTTTTTCAAAAAAAAGAACATTTTTAGCTGTGTTTGAGTTTTTTTTTAGATTTGAAAAATACATACTTACAAAAAATGAATGTTTAGGTATTATTTATTTTTTTTAGAGAACGAATTTTTAATTCTAAAAGAATATTTGGCCTTTTAAAATAATTTTTTATTTCTTTTTTTTAAATTAAAAAAGGTTCTCGTTAAAAAAAAATTATTCGTGTGTTAAAAAATATACATATATATATGTATATATATATACCTAAACGGTCAATTCGAGCTCCGGGCAATCCGAGATCCGGTAAAAAAATTTA
>JAAOIU010002753.1:0-26586 GCA_018107765.1 Hypogeococcus pungens | reverse complement strand
AAAAAAAAAAAAAAAAAAAAAAAAAAAAAAAAAAAAAAAAAAAAAAAAAAAAAAAAAAAAACATTAAAAGGTTAACGTTTGAAAAATAGCATCCGTAGGGTATCAAACAAGGTGTTGAGTGTACTTAAGAAAATACCCAGTTAACGAGATTTTTTCACCCACAACCCTTTCATTTTACACACGAAGAACTTCAGATCCAACGATGCTTTGAACGTTGCATTTAAAAACCTCGATCGTTTAAGGCAACGGCTTTTGTCGAGTTACTACGGTGAAAACTCGCGGTTCGAATGAAATCTGTCGAGCACGTACACACAAGCGTAACTCAAACTTAACCCACGCCAGAGGGGAGAGGGAGGGAATGGCAGTGATTTACTTAACATTTAAAACCAAGTATTGTTTTGAAGAAAACTCCCAAACTCCCGAAGAAAAAAGATGAAGCTTTAACGGGAAACCTACAACACGGAAACATTCGCTACAGATAATATACTAAAAAGGTGGTTTAAAAAACCTTTCCTTGTTCTTTTTGCAAAAAAGAGAACAAAAAAATGAATAAGTACGTTTCGAGAGTAAACTGTCTCGAAATGCTACTTTCTTAATAAATTCTGCCCTTTTCCGCCCCAGTCGTTTACCCTGTACGGTATTGTTTTCACCACCACGCTGCTTTCTAAACACGAGCTGTGTGGAATTTTGCAACGCCATACCATCACCTTTTCAACGAAATCCTGCTATTGTAAAACACTGATTCTTCAAACAAAGATGCTCGCGACAATAGGGAAAGATAGCACGAAGAGTGAATGACGTACCAAGAGTTGCAGAAATAGGTTTACTTTGAATTGTAAAAAATTCGGGTTTTTTTTCTCGCTCTTCCTGAACGTTAAAATATTTAACGAGCAGAACACCGCGATGTCCAACCAATCAAATGAATCATCATTTTCGAATAAAAGCTTAAAGGGGGAAAAAAAGGTCATCTTGATTCGAATCCTTTTCTTCTATTGTCAATGAAAAAAAAACAACTCGATTTTTAAGTTTTTTCTTTTCGATCTATTCTTTTATTGTATAAGACGAAGAAAATTGCTATTTGTTTACGAGGCATGTTGCAAGACAAGATGAAAGACAACCAAACTACCACAATATTTCACGTGCTTTTTCACAGCTCAGCGTGATATTTTCATTTTTAAATTTCTGATAAAATTGAAATTTAAAGAATTTTGTAACGTGATACTCGAAAAATAACGTATAGTTTAGCCATCGCTGGTACGGATCAAATTCGAGGAAAATCAATACTATCGAAAGTCATAATGTCATTGAAATGTAAAAATTCTCGTCACATAAAAACATTGAAGAAGAAGAGATCAATATCACCCCAACTTAAAACAAAATCAAAATCGACAAGCGCTTTTAAAAGATTACGTAGGTATTGTTTGGAAAAAAGTAAACACTTTGTTGGGAAATGGAATTCGACAGGTATTTGTTATTTCAATAAATTTGCCGCGAGTATATATGTATGTATAAATTTGCGGTACGTGTTTTTCATAATCCTTCTTTTACATGCTTTCTGAAAAAAATTACCTATACTTCAAAATAGTATAGAACTCGAATTCGAAATAAAGTTTTCGTATAAATTTGGCGTATAAAGTTGAAATACTTTTTATCAAAAATATTTCCAGTCACGAGAATTGAAACAGGAACGATGACATCTTTATACGACCCATACTCGTTCACATAATCCGGTTCTATTGAGAGAATCAGAAAAGAGAGGTGATAAATACGGCGGAACCTTTTTATTAGCATGTCGAACACGGTTTTTATGCGGCGTATGGTTCGAATGGATAAAATGCACATATGCAACCTTTACGGATTATGTGTGAAAAGCAAACGGTGCGAAACAATGATTTCCCCTAATATTACCGAGGCCATTGATGTACAATGTATTGTTGAAATGTTGGGGGAAGCCGTTTTGTCCGAGATCGAAATCAAAGCGGCCGTAAGAATTGGCATGTTTTCATCGAGATTTATTGGTTCATTTTAAAATTTTTCAAAACGTCCAATCGACGGTGCACAGTGTACACAAAGGGCGTAAAAAGTATTACTTTCCGAGTCCGCGCAACGCCGCAAAAATTACACGCTTATTTCGAATATGAGCCTTTTTTTTCTTTTTTCAATAATATGAACTGGTCGCGCGCCTTTAGAAGTAGTTCTACTCAACGACACATTGGAGGTCTAACGTCTTAATTAGTTAGGTTTTTTGTGTAAAGATGACGAAGACAAAGACAGAGAAGGAAAAAACGTCGCGAAATATAAATGGGTTGTAAAATTGCTTCTATATATATATTATAAAGTCGATAAAGTAATTAGTTACCCTGAATAAGTCTTTGTTCAAGAAGTGGATTAAATTACGTGTTGAAGATGAATTGTTTACTTAGAGTATCTTTCATTTTTATGTAAGGTCACGAACAAAAACAATGCTATTATCTAATTTTGATTACTTTGCGCTTTGAATACTGTGCATCAAGTCCGGCGACGAGTTTTCTAACGTTTCTTTGAAACATTAAAGAATTAATCTTATTAACGACGCATGTATATCTATGCAAATTATAATACAAATAATCAAAGGAATGTAAGAATGTGCTATACTCAGAATTGAGGTTTTTTTTTTTCATCATTATCATTTTTTCTTTTAAGTAAACATAAAATGGAATAATTTTTAAGTGAATGAAAATCGATAAAATGTACTGCCATAGACAGGCAAATATTACGAGGTTGCGAATAGGAATGAATTTTGAACTTTGAATAGAAACTGCACATTATTAATCTAGTTTTCACTTTTTAGGTGGGATTTTGAACGTTATTAATTGGTAAAGGTTTTACGTCATTTCGATATGAATGTGTGAAACAATGTATTTTCTTACGTTATCTCTCTCTCTAGCCACCATCAGTTTAGCATTTCGGATATCCTAATGTACGGTGGAAAATGATTTTTGATCGAAATGAAGACTTAGGCAGGTGCACGAACACATGGCGCAGATAAAAAGCAAAAATTTATAAGAAATGAAATCAATTTCTCTTTTTTTCGCTACGCACAGATTAGCAAATCACTTCAATAAATGAATTTGATTTTCGACTAGTCAAGTATGTAAAAGTTTAGGAACGTATACAGAACTTCGAAGTAATTTCACCAGGAATTCTCATATGCGAACCGCTTCCATCGTTGAGTGACCAATATTATACAAAAATAAAGTACATAAATTACAAAAAGCACAGAAAACTACATAAACGATAAAGATTTAAAAAAATAAGGTAAAACCTGTTTAATCCTTAAAAAGCTTGTTCGAAATTTATGGATGATCAGGTTAAAAGACGGCATATTTCACTAGCTACAACATTTGTTGCAAATGGCAAACGACCGTTTGGCCATCCAACACGGAGACGGTGCGAGCGCTGTGTTCTTTGAGCTGCTGCCTGTACGCGGCGTCGAGGGCGGCGTGGAAATTTCTGTCGGTGACCGGATTGTACGGGATTAGTGGGCGATGATCGCCGTAGCTTTTTGAAGACTGCCTACTCATATCACTGTTGCGTTTAGCGTCGTCGTCGCTGATATCGGAAATTTGACTACAATGCTCCCTTTCACGTTCGATCTCCTCGTATACGGGATCACCTCGACTACTTCCGGCGACTATTTCACTATAAGTATGACTTCGCGGACTATTCGAGCCCAACGTATTCGACAGCTTACGATTACGGTGATCCGTATAAGTATGAATGCGCGGACTGTTGGTGCCCAACGTATTGGATAATTTACGAGTACGGTGTTCGCCGTAAGTGTGATGACTACGTAGGCTGTTCGTGCCTAGGGTATTGGAGAGCATACGGTGCCGATGCTGTAGCGTATTTTCTAGATGTTCGATGCGTCTAGCTTCGTTGTCGACGGACGTCATGCTCTCCATCATGGTAGGATTACCGTATAACGCGGGTCTGGGCTCTTTACAGTTGAGAGTTTTCTCCGATTCGGAACTTGATTGACAGCAACCGAAACATTTGACGAACCACTCGTTCTCGGGTACGAATGTAGAACCGTAGTCTCGGCGCGCGTTGTGATTACGTACGCATTTCACGGCCAATACGATGACTATAACGGAGAGTACCAGTACCGTGCAAATCAACAGCATTATGAAAGCTAAAGGAATAGAAGAGCCTGATGCGTGGGATGGTTTCACATCAACCATAATAGCGAAATTAGTTAGATGAGTACATCTGCATATGGTGTGAGTTTCGTTGGTCGTTATCAAAGTACAGCCCTCTTCGGACCAGTTACTTTGCGTATAATCCCAAAATACGCACGTCGGATTGCTTACGTTTTCCGTTTGCAAATGTTGCAAACATAACACGACTGGTTCGTTGAGCTGAATGTGGCGGCCTTTGCCCAACGAAGCCGAAAGTACTTTACTATTTATACGTTTTTGTTCCTTATTGTTCGAGGGAGCTTTAAGTATGTGTTCGAGTGTATCGAATGCTACGTATACTAGACGCACCATATTACTTTCGCTATTTTTCAGCAGCGAAGATCTCGGTAACTGTAACCAATTATTAATCCTTAAAGAACAATTTTCAACAACTGAATATGTAGGGAACACTTCGTTGGCTACGTTTCTAGCTTCCAGCACTTGAATACTGAGTAGCATATTCTTTGTACAGTGATTAAAGATTTTTTCGCGATTAATCGTTTCGGCTAATAAAAATGAATTCTCTTCGAGACCAACAAGCAATGACGTAGCGACTCGCATTTGCTCATTAGCTGGTAAATCTCTCCAAGATTGTTGCTGCGATACATCCAATAAATTGCTACCAACGCGAGCGATAAATTGAAGTAAATCGTATACGACTGCTTCGCGTTGACGGCGATCGGGGAATGTCGGTATATCTTTGGACATTTTCTGCGACATGTCTCTAATAATCTTAGCGGTCAAGAGCATATCGCCTCCGAATAGGGTTTTGCTTTCGGTTACTTGACTCAAATCGCTAGCAACCTTCGTCAACGAATCCCCTTCGCTGATACGATTTTCAAGACTACTCAACCAAACGGACTTACATTCGGATAAATCGGGCGTATCAGGGTATCGCACAGCTTCACGATTGATCACTTGACATCTCCATTTGGCGAAACCGGCGGCTCCGTTTGGACATGGTAACACAGATACATCGCCACCTTGAGTCCAATTCCACGATAAATTGCGCACGGTGACTGGTTTGCATAATGGTACTTTTTCAGTTTCCAATATTATCGGACTCTCACTACTGCTTATTTGCATTTCGGTACTAGACGTACGAGGAACTATTAATTCGGGTTCGGAAGAAGCTTCCATAACTGGTGGATTGGTGTTGGCTATCCAATCGTTTTCTTCAGATTCGTGCTCTCTATTCGATATTATTTTTGTAGATGACACTACAGTCGATGTTGACACAGATGGTGTAGCAGGTGCCACAATATCGGGGTGAATGGTTATGGATTTGGTAGGTAACCATACACTGGGTGCTGATGTTGCTAACCAAGGTGGAGTTGGTCGAGATGTTGATGATGATATTGTAGCTGATACGCAAGCATAATGAGCTTCTAAATATTTGACGGTGCCAGGGCAAGGATCATTGAATAAATTGGTACTGGCTTGTATGCTACAATTACGTTTTTGCGAACAACGTTGGGAAAGTATAGTGAATGATTTGGGCGACATACAATTAACACTCCAATCAGTACTACCGTGATCATTGCAAACGGTGATAGAATACCTTCCGTAATTAGCACGTATCAGATTAATCACATAACCTTCTTTGCATTCTATCTTCAGCATTTTGCCATCACACGCGTATACTGTGTAGTACTGGGCTGAATGATCTTTGGTTGTAATAACCATTTTCGAGCATAGCAAACACAGGACCACCGTCCGCAGCATGTAATCGATGATCTTAAATTTCATAATGGAATTATATTTCACTGAATGTATTCATTGTATCGACTCATCATCACAGCATTCATATTCACGAATCGAACTTCCGCGCGAAAGTAACACGAGTGAACTATTAACACGGAGGGCAGGCCATTTGATAAGCACGAAATTTCGGAAATAATTTGAACACTTCACTATCGAACGAACAATAACATTTCTTCAACATAACATAAATTACCTGTCTTGACTAACACTCCATTACATATACACGAAATCATAGAAAAAATCTTGAGAACGCTTAGGAATTAGAACTTAGCAGCTGCAGTTTCGAATTTTTTTATTTTTATTTTTCAGATTCAGATTCAGATTTTCAGAGGTTCATGAACTTTCCAAAGACTAAAATTTTTTAATGCACTGTTAATACACGAATCTCTGTCCATGAACGGAACACTAGTCATTCTGAGTCATTCGCAAAAACAAACGACTTTGCACAATGCTGCTGGACTGCTGGTTGTTACGTTGCGTCGTGTTGACGATACAAAAAAGTAGGTACATCTTGTGATGTTATCATTTTGGTAATTACTGATAATTCTTCTCTAAATTTGCTTTTTTTTCAACGGTAATAATTTTTTAAATTATCGCAAATTATTCCTAAACGGTGTAGTTATTGCAAACTTTTGCTTTAATTACCAATTAAATACAGATAATATTATCTAAAAAAAAAATTGAAATCTATACAACAAATTACATTTTAATAGAAATTAAATTGATGAAACTTCTTACTCGTAATTTACAACACAACATTCAAACGGTAAATTTATAGATGAAAAAATAAAGAACAATGTCCACGTAAACACAGAAAGAGTATTCCTCCATTATCCGGTAGTAGAGAATCCAAATAGAATCAGCCAGTCTCGAAAAATTCTGAAATCTGGGACAACATTATTTGAAGGGAGCATTAATTGATCGTAATTTGCTTTTTGTTTAAAAGTGAAAACTCCACTTTGTCGCTTTTGTTACAGTTTTCCATTAAATCCACACGCTGAATTTTTGCGGTTTCTTGCTGCGCGGAGAATTGATATATAAAAGGTTACTCCTCTGTTAAAGTAAGTAATTCTACAACGAAGTAATTATGTACGTAGTAATAACTTTAATACACCCCTGTATGATGTGTTTGTGCTTTGTATTTTCATGTGTTTCCATTTGCGAAAAATGTTCTCTTGGTGAATGAAACTTTCTAACTGAATTAATATTTCGATAGGCTTATTCACCATGGATGAAGAATATGATGCCGTCGTTTTGGGAACTGGCCTGAAAGAATGCATTATCAGTGGAATGTTATCTGTTTCCGGTAAGAAAGTTCTGCATATTGATCGCAACAAGTACTACGGAGGTGAATCTGCGTCCATCACTCCGTTGCAAGATTTATTCGAACGGTTTAAGGCACCACCTCCTGACGAAACAACATATGGCAAAGGCAGAGACTGGAATGTGGATTTGATTCCTAAATTTTTAATGGCGAACGGTAGCTTAGTAAAATTGCTTATAAAGACCGGAGTCACCAGATATTTAGAATTCAAATCCGTCGAGGGTAGCTACGTTTACAAATCGGGTAAAATCTACAAAGTACCTGTTGACCAAAAAGAAGCTTTAGCATCGGACTTGATGGGTATGTTTGAAAAAAGACGATTCCGAAATTTCCTCATTTTTGTACAAGATTACGACGAAAACGATCCAAAGACATGGAAAGACGTTGATCCTAAGAAAACCACCGTTGCCGAATTATACGATAAGTTTGGCTTGGATAAAAATACTCAAGACTTCACTGGCCACGCGTTAGCTTTGTACCGTGATGATGATTACTTGAATTGTACGGTACCTGAAACTATTAGACGAATAAAATTGTACAGCGATTCTTTAGCTAGATACGGAAAGTCGCCGTACTTGTATCCGATGTACGGCCTAGGTGAATTACCTCAAGGATTTGCTCGCTTAAGCGCCATTTATGGTGGAACCTACATGTTAGACAAACCAGTCGACGAAATTGTTCTCGAAGGAAATAAAGTGATCGGGGTTCGTTCTGGATCTGAGACAGTACGTTGCAAACAGGTGTACTGTGATCCGTCTTATGTTCCTGATCGTGTCATGAAAATCGGCCAAGTTATCCGATGCATTTGTCTATTGGATCATCCCATTCCGAACATCAAGGATGCGTTATCCTGTCAGATCATCATTCCCCAAAAACAAGTAAATCGTAAATCCGATATCTACGTTTCGCAAGTCAGCTATACTCATCAGGTCGCCGCGAAAGGCTGGTTCATCGCTATGGTATCTACAACCGTCGAAACTAGCGACCCAGAATCTGAAATAAGACCGGGACTTGAACTTTTAGGACGTATCAGACAAAAGTTTGTCACCGTATCGGATTATTTTACGCCTACAGATCTTGGAAATGAAAGCCAAATATTCATATCAAAGTCTTACGACGCTACTACTCACTTCGAAACTGTCTGCAACGATGTATTAGAAATATTCAAACGTGGAACTGGCGAAGATTTTGATTTTTCCAAGGTAAAATTAGAAGGTGGCGATGAGGAAGCGTGAATATAAGCTACTATCGAGCATGTTTATCCTCTGGAAATATTTATATACATATTATATTCTTTAAATGTAGCACAATTTTTATTTAAATCCTGAAAATTTTCGGCGTTTGTGAAAGCTTGTAAATCAGTTACTACGTCCATGTTCGAAACAGATATTGCTACCAAAGACATTTTGCAGTTTGTACCATATGTTGTGTACTCTTTTGTGTAAATGCTTTTGCTCATTTTTTAATTCGATAAAAAAAAGAAATTATTGGAATTTGTGTACAAATTAATGCCTCAACCGCGATAAACTTGATATAAAAACCAATGTCTTAAGTTTTACGGAGTATTCAATACGTTTTAATTTTTGTTAAATATTTTAGGAAATTTATTATTGCGTTAATTAATTGAAACGATTTCTCGATAAATTTAGAACATCTGAGAGGATATCTTTGTGTGATGCCGTTTTCAAGAAATCGATTCAGTCGAAAAGAAAATTCTACGAAAATATATGTTAGCTTTTTATTAAAATGGATTTTTCAAATTGTTCTTTTACTTCGACTGCCCGTCAGTCATATCCTCCAACTATCTTCTCACATCAAGAGAAAGTTTTTGTTTTAACCCATTGTGAAATCGAAGAATCAAATTAGAATATGTTACATTCAACGCCAGCATTATTCAACCGCGATCTTAAATTCGATTCATTTTTTCAAAAGTTACGTGCTATTCATATTGATACTTAGTCCGAATAGAGTAACAGAAGTTATCAATGATCAATCGCACCTGCTTAGTAAGAAGAAATTTTGATTCAGTTCATTCTGCGAGCGAGGCCGAAGCGAGAATTAATTTTTTTTTTCGTCCCAATCGATGCTGCAATTGCGGCGTAAAAACTTCATTGAGTGGGGATAGAGAGGGGTAGTATGTCTTTGTTTATATTTTGGTGCGTTGATGTTGCCGAATTGGTCTTACTTATCAAACGGAACAGAAAGTGGAATCAAATCATTTCATTACCACATAAGAAAATGGAAAATGATTGAATGAGCTTTGTGTTTCATTTCGTCGCGCGAATTTGCATTATGGTAGAATAATTTTAATTTGACGAAGTTTTCAAGAAGAATGGAAGCGAAGCAGTTACTTCCGGAAGACAAACCACGGGTAAATGAATTATAGCAAATACTTGAGTACTGCAGTTTTAAAGTTGTCCTTATCATTTTGTTCTGTTTGAGAAAAATTTGGTTGATTGATCTATTTTATCATTGATAGAGGCAATTCTGGTTTAAAAAATCGCCTCGCAAATGAAATTTCTCGCCTTTTATTTTGCATTGCGTATTCTTTTTCTTTAGAGTATAAATTTTTTCTCATTATTAGGAAAAGAAAAAAACTATGGAACGCGATGTCCCGTCTAGTGCAGTTATTGACATAGGAAACGCACCGAACGATATTTCTTTTCCCGAAGTTCCTAAAGACTTACTAGAAGACGTCGACGATTTCAATGCGGTCTGCCTCGAAAATGAATTTGAACAGAACATACTTACGCAATCTCAACCAGAACTTTCAGAAGACCTTCAAAGTTGTGAAGAAATAACTGAAACTGTACCAATCGATGAATGTGTCGATGTATGTGCCAGCCTGAACGATAGTTTCAGTTCAAGTACAGATATGAAACCAGATATATTTTCGCCCTCAGCTCCACTTAGCGGCGGAGAATCGTCTCAGTTCAATTTTCTTGATCAACGTATTTACACCAATCACTCGGAGAAGACATGCTACCCAGATTTGATTTCTCAAATTTCTTTAAATGTCAGCCAGCACAAAAATAATACTGAGAAGCTTACACCCTATACAGAAACTGAAATGGCTGCGCATTACTATAATCAAGAACTTCACAATTACGATGCATTTGTTGATGAGTTCGTAGAAGTAGAACTGAAAAGTGGCAATGTGGTGAGGCAACCTTTGCACGAGTTATTAATAAAATATTTGACGTTTCGAGATAACCTTTGTAAAAACGGATTAGAGTTTGACACTTTGATTAACGACTACAAGGAGTATCAAGAAAAAATCTGGAATTCTCATACGTCTTCGTACACAGAACATGGCGAATGTCAAGTAATTTTGATAATTATGTTGTTAGAAATTTTACAAAATCTGAGAATTTGGCATTTCAATTGATGAATTATCTTTTAGGATGGGAACGGTGTTTCGGCCACTCATCATTATAAGGTTTCGCATTTCAACGAGTATATTTACGACAATTTTTCGCGCAACGTTAATCAACTAGAAATACTTACTACTGAACTGTATATTACAAACGTATTCAACGTGCAACTGTATCGTACCAAGGTATTGTATTCAAAATGGTGTATATTATTCCAGATTATGGTAGTATTAAATAGAAATCTTTAATGTTTCAGATTGAGCATTATGTGCATTCTTTATGTTACCATTTTTCATTTTTACCTCCTCAAGCACCAATAGAGCTGTACAATGAATCTGCCCCTAGGGGTCCTCTTGGAGCAGATTTTAAATTATTTATAAATGAATTAAAAAACGCCATATCGGTGTTATTTAGCTTTCAAAGGCGTCCCATGAAAGACGAGGAATTTATCGCAGAAACGCGTAAATGGCTGGAAAAATTGATTTCAGTCTTGTTACGCGTGTCAACAGCTAATGACCACCTCTTTTTACTTCACCACATTATGAGGTTCGTTATCCTTCGATAAAAACATTGAAAAATATTTGAACGGCTGATTGCAATAATTTGTACGATTACAGATGTCCTGCTGGTGTCAGCAAATGGGCAGCTCGTTTCATACAGCCTCCGGTTCCTCACAACGGAAGAATGTACAATCAACAATACGTAGATCATCTAATCACCACATTGGCTATAACATTGTTGCCGGTTACGGATCGAACTTTATTTTTACAGCAAGTACGCAACAATATATGAGCTTTGAACTACAAGTACATTCATTTAATGGACTGCGTGTTGCATGAAAAATACGCATTTTTTGTTAGATGGAGGTTGGACTGGAAGAAAATGGCATGTGGGTGATTGTAGACTCGGATGGAGAAGATTCCGACGAAAATTCTACTCCTAAAACAGCATTGAAAGAAAATGATCTTGTTGCTTTCCTTAATCAGATCCCTTTTGCTGACATTTTTAGACAAGTTAGTTATATTTCATGGCACTTACTTGAATGAAATTCATGTATGTAAGTAAATTTTAATGTGGTATCGTTCCAGATTGTTTTAGTTGGTCGTCGAGACAACGAAGATGTGTACGATATAAATGTGATAACTGATCATGATATTTTGAGAAGTATCGCAATAAGCACTTTGCTCGTGAATTTACTCGATAAAGGCATCGCGAATTATAGTTGCGTTGCTTATAAACAATTCTGTAAACGGCTCAGTTTGCTAGTGAAGCATACAGCGTCTTATATTACCGATCATTGGCAGTTATTCAGGTAATGAAATTATCAACGTGTAATGGTCACGTCTCTGTATGTATTCCGCTTTGAATTTTTTTTTTCACTTTAGAGAAGCGTATACTCAGCGAAGTATCGTAGACAGCGCAATGTTGAACCGACTGCAAACTGAATACGACGAATTTTTATTCCGAGTGGTAAATAATTTGTACACAACGAAAGATCGTATTGGATGGCAATACTTGGCAACCTTGCCTTTCAACATGATTACTTCGCATTCTTTGTGGAAAATATATCAGTATCTGCTATATACGAAAAATGGTAAAAAATTTATACATTCAACTGAAATGTCAAGGCGAAGCCTTAAATTGTTGTAATTTTTCATTTTGTAGAAAATGATATTCTAATGAGCGAAGAATTCATGGAAAGTATCGGCGAATTACCTGATAACGACGTGTACTATTTTCTCACCACTATCACAAACATGGCTCTTGTCAGATCAAAGCAGGACTGGTTATTCATTCAAACAATTACCTTGCAATTATTTCAAGTAAACTCAAAAGCTGGTAAAAACAAATTGTCAATTTTTCATAAATGCGTTCTAATTGTATTTTTTAAATCAAATTACTAGATCGGTTTTGTAAATGTATCGGTCCGAGATAAGTGTATGAAATCAGCACGTATACTAATCGCTAACTTGGCTGGCAAATATCCGGAGCTTATTTCGGACTTAATGGTGTCGCTCAAAAAAGAATTTATTCTGGTGGGAAAAGTGAGTTTTTGAAGTAGAAAAAATGTTTATAATATAAATTATGATTATACCTATCTTTTCGATTTCAGTTTTCATTGTACCTATTTAGAGAATTGCCTATTTCATCTTGGAAACCAAATCACGTTGACAGTTTAGCTTTAAACGACTGGTTATTGAACTCCTGCCTTACAAGCAGTGAAAATAATTTAGCTCGATATATAATTTCGCAACTTAATTGGTCGACGGATTTGAATGAAGTGTACGTCAACTTATACCTCTCCGTCTCTTATATTCTATAAATTGGTTTAATTTGAATACTTATTTCGCAGAGATTTATTCCTGCCCAGAGAATTCCACTGCCAAATAGCCATAATGATCGTGAAAACGCTTTATCTATACGCCGAAGAAGTTCCCGCTGCCGGTAGCACAGCAATCATTTCTCAAAGCGTTCGACAAGTCTGTAATTCAAGATCATCGATTGAAGGAAAAATTGGTTTTAATGAAAGATTTTCTTAGGTGTCATCTGTGGTTCGAGGGCAAACACCCGAACAAATTCTTAATTCTTGGGCTTGGCAGATGTTATCAAAATTAAAGTTGCATTTGATGGATCAACCGGTTCGGCTAGTTAGAATGACTCTAACTGATACTCGAATGGCTGCCCGAATTCCGGATATAAATTCAGATTCTGAAGTAACCATCCGAGATGGCTAAATTACATATTATTGAAGTTCGTGAAACTATTATTTTTTGTCAATATTTCAGGATATGCGAATAATTTCCAATGGAGTCGCCCGTAATCAGTCGGTATCTTCCTACGTGGCTCTGCTTATGAGTAATCTAGGTCACGATTTACCTTTGATCTGCGAAAAATGTTGGAATCATTGTGGTATACTATTATCCACGTATAAGTATACCCAAGTTCTACAAATTTTACAGCTCACTTTGCCATATTTCTTGGAATCGGTCGATTCACTTCTGAAATTAGACGAGTAATATTTGATCTGGAGCTGTTTTTTGACAAATTATGCCTTTTGTCTAATACTTTGCTTCGGTTTAGGTTCACATCGGTGATTGTTCAATTATTAAATGCCGATCAAACTTATATGAAGATGGCGAAGAATTTGATTATTTCTGATTTTCCGAGACCAATTCTCTCTCAGTTTGCAGCTCTTATTCAATATCACGTTGAAAATTATTCCAGGTAAGTACTTACCGCTATTGTTTATTTATGCTCAAAAATGAAATTACAAATATTTCACGCTTCATGAATAATTTTAATATAAATTTTTAGATACTGCTTGCCGAATCCAAATCAAATGGTAGAGTTATGGATGCGTATTTTAAGTTCAGTCTGGAGTGAAAATTGTCCTGCCGTTGCATATTTAATGGATAAAATTCTGAGTACGGTTTTAAATAACGAACATTTGAAAAACATGATCAATAATATCCTATCGAGATTAATAGAGGTAATTAAAATTTTGAATTCGTTAATGTGTAATTTCATTTAAAAGACAATAATGGCTTAGTCCAATAAATGTCTGAATTATATAAGTACATACATTGAAATAAGTTCGTGAAAAAGCCAAGGCAAGCTGAGAGGAGAATTCTGTCCTCTTTTGGATAAATTCATTTCTTTTCGAGTAATTTTTGTTCATTCGTTTATTGGACTAATTTTAGATTTTTTTTTTTTTTTTTTTGTATTTATGTCTTAGCATTCAAATTTGGATTTATGGTTACAAGTCGGTAGTACAGTAATCATTTAGTGAACAAGAGGGTGTTGATAATAATTTTGTATGTTGTTATGTCAGACTTTAACGGCGAATCGATATAAGGTAAGTGGCGGATTGTCGTCACTTGTCAGTTGGATAGGATATGGAGGTGGTGGTGATATGCACATGATACCTGAAAGTCTGTTGCCTAGAAGTTCAGCGACCATTACTCATTCGCCATATTTTGCCTACTTTGCTCTTCATCTTGAAGAGGACCTATTTGTATCTCAGACATCTTTATGGACCGAAGTTTTGAAAAATTTGGCTTCAGCTAGCGGTAAACCGAACGTAGATGCGGCATTAAAGGTGCTCATTTGTTGAAAATGGAATTATTTTTTAAAATTAATGAAATCTTATTAATTCGTTTTCCATTTTAGAAAGCATGCGCTACGAATAAATTCAACTCGGTAGGTTCGAATTGCCTACCGATTTATCGATGGGCTCAGTACGGAATGGAAATAGGACACGACCATCCAATTCTACCTTTATTTTGGCAACGATTTTTCCGATTGTATTTGCAAAGAGTTCCAGGAAGTAATCACAGCAGATGCGTTGGCAGCAAATTCTTTGAAGGAACTTTGAACGGAGGATACTTCAAAAGGATCAAAAAGAAATTACAAGACTGTAGTGATCATTTCGCCACCAAACCGGTGACTGATCAATTTGAGAAAGCTAAATACGACAATTTGAACCAGTGAGTGAATTTTAATGAGAACGTTTCAGATGAAATGGGCTTTCAACTATTTCTAGTTTACGATTTTCAGGTTATACAAGACGTTAATGTTATGGCTGGAAGATCCTAGACTTCAAGAACCAGACGTTTATTTACCTGCATTTTCAGCTGTTTTTAATGCGCCCAAATTGGAAGAAATTTTACACGGTGAATTTGTAAGTTATGGAGACCTTTTTCAAAAGTCAGTGCCGAAGTTGAAGAAGTTTTTTTTTCTTTCTAAATCAAAAACATTCAATCTTGTTTCCCAGAAAATGTGGCTTGATTGCGTAGATTTCGATAGAATTCGACAAGACCAAAAAGAATTGATTGGTAAATGGACCAAAGCGTTGTATCGCGACGTCAATCCGGTTTCTAACCGTGTATACTGCTTCCCTGAAGATTCGAACGCATTTCAACGTATCGTCGAGAGGTATGTTTTAATAGATTTTTCTTTTCGAAAGTTTCTAATGAAAACTAACATTTTTCTTTTTATTCAGATTACAGTCTTATGATAAAGGCGTACCCCCTCCGGAATTGTTCTTGATGCGTTCGGCGGTTCCTGAAATTCCCCGAGAATCTTTACTGAATAAAACTGTCTTGCTGGATCACTTAGTCGAACACTTCCATTTTCTAGTTCAATACACCAGGTATGTAAAGACGATTTCACTTATGCGAATTTTGTATTCAGTTTTTAATTTCCAAATTCATGTACCTTTTTTTGCAGGAGCTACGAAATTGAAAAAAATGATCAAATCGATACAGCTCGCAAATTATTAGACGCTTTTAAATATTTATACACTAACGTGGATGTAAATGTTGAATTACAAGCAGCCTGCGACACCGTGTCGCCATTGTATAAGCGTAAAACTATTTCAACTATTACTTGCGCCGGTCCTGCTACTCTTATTTTTCAAGTAAATCACGTTTTCTTGTATTGCTGTTCCATTGGTACTTTTTTCACGATTCCAGTTTTGTACAGGTACGAGAGAGCAGATTGAACAAAACTGCCAAACACACCATCGACCGATGTGATGCTGACCTTCAGTGTTTATTAAAACATAACTTGAAAAATCCACCTTTTCAATTAACCATCGCTTGTATCGTTATTGAATTAGCTGCTGAGTAGGTTTCGCATAAGAAAAATTTTCTTCACTGTTAATTAAAAAATTATAAACCGTGTTTCTTTTGCGCAGATGTTTACGAAAAGAGCGAGCCGAAGTTAGCGCCATCGGAGATATTACAATATTGAATTCAATTCAAGACGTAGGTGTTACTCTATTTTATAAGTTGACATCTTTGTACGATACTCAAATCTGCGAGTACTTCCCTACAAAACTGTTCTTTCGCGACATGATTGAAAAATTGGGTCAAGTGAGATATTTTTACAAATTTATGAATTTAGGTATGAATTTTGGATTTTGAATTGTAATTGGTTGTTTTTTTTTTGTTTTGTTTTTTTTTAGTCATTTATCGATAAAATTGAATCAGAATGTCCAAAATTATTATCAACTTTGATGAATAATCCTAAACTAGCGAACGTTCTGGTGCCTCATTTTACTCCTTCTGTAGTATCCGCGACAACGTTTGTTCATCTGTATCGTAAAGTTACTTTGAAGATCATGACTAAAAATTCAGATTTTATTTTAAACGTGTTAACTAAAGTGAGTAACAACTATTCGTATTACTCAAACATTTTTTTGTGAAAAAATAAAAAAAAAATAAAAAATTGAAAAATTGTACTCCAGTTCAGCGTCAAAGAATGGTTACGTAAGAAATCTCCCAGATTGACGGATCGTTCACAAATGGTGGAAATTCTATCCCAAGCTTTGAAAGACATCGGATCTCAGCCTTTGGAATCTCTTCTGTGCATTCATAAAGTAATGAGAATGAATCTGTGAAATTTGTTAAATTGCGATTATTTCTTAAATAACGATTGGTCTCTCACTTTACAGATTCTTAGGCGCGACTTATGTGAAATTCTAGTTCATGAATTTCCCGAGCACTATGGTGAAATTTTACACGTCTTACTGAAGTATTCGGCTGAAGAGAAATTCTCCTCTGATGTATGGTTCGACGTTTTGAATTCGTTATTCATCTGCGCTTCCGGTAGCTCCAATTTGTACATCGATAGTGACGTAGTCCCTTTACGTCCAGGTCTTACTATGCCTCAAATTAGAGACATTGCTCGAAAGTACGCTTCAGAATTACATAGTTTAACTTTTCAAGAGGTAAAACTGCAATTGAACTGTGACAAAAAATTATCATTGTTCACAAATTTTAAACGATTTTTATTTTTTATTTTTTTAGATTGTTGAAACAGCCAACGTTTTGGGAAGTAATTTTTTGAAAGAACGTCAGCAATACGGATTATACGGATTGTATCCCAAATATACCAAGTACATAGAACCAATAATTGCACTGCATAGCATGGTCGGACATGCAGCAATTACCAGTATACTACAAGTGCAAAGAGGAGCTTTAGCTGATAAAAGTACGTATAAAGAGGTGCTCTCTTTTCAGTTAGTCGATTACAAAATTGTACGGTTTTTTGTCTATAGTTTGCGAAAAAATACTGCCAGTTTTGGTCAATCTGTTTTCCCCTTGGATTGTACCGTATTTCACCGGTAATTTACAAGAGCCCTTGGCTCCGTGGATACAACAACTGAGCGAAGACAGATCTGTACTTTTACCTTGGGTGCCTAGCGATGTCGCTGTAGCTAATAAAATGATGTCGACTTTTACCGAGTGCTTGAAATTTATTTCAGAAGCATTACCAGGTACACTTTGGTGAATATTATCTCGTTTGGTTAAATTTTTAATGCTGTTTCTCGGCGTTTCAGCCTCTAATGTGATTTTGAGTCACATCTGCAAATGGTATATCCTGCAGTACGCTCATCAATCTGTCAAAGAACACGTATTGACTGTTGTGCAGAATAATTTAATCACCTTGAATTGGTCTCGTTACATTCCTTCGGTTGAAGATTTGGAATGGATATTAAGAGTAATAATAATGGAGTTAATGCTACTTTTAATGGCGCTGTGTTGTATGAAACTTTACCTAAATCGCGTTTCAGGTCATTGATCAATACCTACCGGTTTGTCATTCGTTTTTGGGCTCTGTTTTTATCGAAATACCGTGGAATATTGTAATTACAAGTGAATTGTCGCCTCAGATTAGTGCCAAAATTCATATTATGCTGTTACATTTACTCATCAAGTTGGCCAACGAACCCAACCTGAGACAGGTACGTCTTAAAGGTCTCCATTTTCACGTGAACATTTGTAAATTTTGATTTTAATTTTCTATTTAGAGTGGTAAAGTTAGCGTTTTACTCATGGAAGCACGCCAATATCACTGGCACTTGGTGGACGCCGCTAATTACGAACACGTTCTAGACTGGTTTGTAATGAGTTACGATTCTCGCGTCATTTTACTCTTGACCGATGAGGACTGGAATGGCATCGATATGGCTGCGTTCGAGTATATTTTCTCACACATTTGCCGCAAAGTAAATAAGAAATGAACTCTTCATAGTGGTACTTTTCCAGTTTACTGCAAGTGGCTGCTGGATACGTGACCGATAGTAATAATTTTCATCAGACAACTTTGCGTAAGCGGCAGATGTTCGTGAAAGCTTGTGTCAGGATGGCTTTACAATTGGCCAATAGGTACAAGGCTGTTTTAGCGGTACACCACTCAAATATGGAATCAGCTTTGGTTAGAATGCTCGATAAAATGGAATCTGTGGTGAATTTAAGTAATGACACTAATTTACCATGTATTGATCGTTCGAATATTGCAAAAAAATTTAACGAATTGATCACCTACGTTCTAGCGGTGATTGCTGAAAATCGAACTTCAGAGTGTGCTATACTGCTGTCGGAATTATTAGTGCTAATTAATCAACCTACGGGTAGCGTATTACCCGACCTGATGATTCAGGTGTTACTCAGCTGGCTGAATAATAGATCTGCTAGTAGTCCTGTTTTGCAAGGGTTACTACGTATAATTAGTACATCGATCAATGATCAATATCACCTCGGAGTCATTATGGAAGCTTGTTTAACATCGTGGTTTAAAAATTTAGGTCGATTAACGATGCACTTTTGTAGGTGTGATGTTTGAATCTTATGCATTTATCATTTCTGTGTTATTTTACAGACGACTTCGAAGGCTACGATTGGGAGAAAGTATTGGCGATTATGCAACCCGTGACTCAAGGCCGTACATCCGTCGAAGAGAGTTTAATAACTAACAATCAAATTTTATCTTTATACGCTCAGACTTTGAAACAAATGAGAAACGACGGAAATATTTTCATCTACAGCAGATTGATTCAATGGATTATATGCTTGAAACCCAAGTAAATAAATCTGTGATCAGAATTTTCGCAATAGTTCTAAATAAAGAAATACTGATTTAATGATATTTACAGCACGGATAACGAAAGCAAATTACCATTGTTATGGTCGCTAGCTTTTAAAGAATGTTGTGAAAATGTACAAGAAGTGATGCCTTCTTTACTTAAACTATGTAATTATTTTCAACAAATCATTAATATGAAACCAGGTTGGGCTTTGTTCGGAGTGATCGGTATGAACAAACAAACGGTGCCTTCGCTGAGGTAAGAATATTCCATTACCACAGGATTAGTTTTCATTAACAAAATCTAATCGTTGGCAATTTTTTTTCGAAGATGTAAAATCTTGTGCAACGCTTTGAACGCATTTATTCTGATGAAATTGAGCGGCGAGAGTAGTAAAAGCTGTAGTGCTGAAACGGTAGACAAAGAAAGTGACAGGTAATTGAATACTCGTCACTGTACGAGGAGTGGTCAAACTTATTACATCGTTTGTTGTTTTATTTCATAGAAATTCAACTTTGGTTAGCGCTGAATGTGTTAAAGCGATTGCAAATCTCGAATGTCTCACAAACGACAAGCACTACGCAGAATATAAAATTACTATTGATTTAGCCGTTAGACAGATCAAATCTAAAGAAGTGATCTTAAGCCAAGGTGAACAGTTCATCTTGACATTGGCGAAGCAGCTTTACACCGAAGGATATATTCACGCTTTTCACTGCGATCCAATTTTATTAGCAGTGTGATTTTTTTTTATTTGGCCACTCTGTATTTGTACGTGTGTACGGATTTATTTTGCTTAACTTCTGTGATATACCTCTGCTGCTGTACTTGCCCGGGGGAAAAAATTGGATCTGATCGGATCTGATTCCTCAGTGATCATATTCAATCGGATCCAATTCAATCCAAAAAGTGGCGTCATATAATCAGATCCAAATGTATCTAACAATAAGTAAATTCCAAGTGAATCCAAATTAATCGAATTAAAGACATTTTTCTCTTTAAACGAAGTAAATTAAATACAATTGGATCTTTCTGCATATTCACAGATCTTTTTGGATCTACTTTGATGGAATTTTTTCCCTTGTAAGGGAGGGAAAAGCCTTGAATTTAATGTGATTCAGAAAAGTTGGAGGAGATCTGAAAGATCCCATTAGATGTAATTTTTTTCAACCTGAAAAAGAAGACGTCCTTAATCGAATTAAACTTCTCGGATTTAATAAGGTCCGATCAGATATAAGTTTTTTCCCCGGGTGGTCTTTTCAAACTTTTTTATTATTATTATTTGGTTCATCTGGAATTTTTCTCTTATTTCATTTTTTAGTGAATTTATTATTTTATGTTGAATAAACAATGGGGAGGTAATTGTACAAGTTGAGTGATATACTGTTTTAGCTGTGCCTCGAACGAAAAGCTTTAATTTTATTACAATTTTTGTTACAGAGTTAATATTTTAGGTTTAATTTACGAAGTCATATTCACCAAATTTACTTTATGTTTTTGCTGTTTTACGTTTACTAATGTTGAATAAATTTCCGCCATAGTCATTTTATTTGGTCTGGTAGCCTAGCTATTTCACTTGTGATACTTATGAGAACTGTGTTACATTGAATAAAATATTCGTTGTTTCATCAACGTTTCAACTCGTGAATATACATGAATGCTTTTTTCGCATGGTAGGTAAGTTTTAAGTACTTCCACCTACATAATTATTCACTTGTTTTAAGCAGTATTAATTAATGTTTTAGAATGTACCAAATTGAGTTTGGTGTTTTTTTTTTCTTCATTTTTCTATGTACAACTTGTATGAAAACTTGTGGGCTCATTGGTGCATGATGCTAAGTTCGAATCCAGCATCGATGGTAATCTTTTGAACAATCGATAATCCTTCGACTTTTTCATTTTGCCTAATTTGAAGGCGATCGTACAAAGCCTAGGACATGGTTTTCCAGATTCGTGTTCTTATTCTGAAAATAGCTCGATATAGATTTTGGAGAAGAAAAATCCAACTTCTAATGTCTCCTGTCCCCAACTAAGCAGGTAAAGAAATAGTTTTCTGGGGAGAACACTTTTAATTCATTTTATAGCTTTTCAGAAGCAAAAAAAAAGACAGAAAAATGTGTACTTGGAAAAATGGAAAATTTAAAAAAATCCTTGCCATTAGTACTCATTAGTCATTTCATAAAAAATAAAATAAAAAAAAAATAATAAAAAAAACATTGAAAAAACACCATCGACATTTGCGACTATCGATGTCGCTTTTCGAGTACTGACCACTGTTATTATCCCCTCTTCTAAAAATCTTGACAATAGTCGATTGGATCGTGCACGGAACAAGCGCACAGGCATCGATGTCGAATTACCGATTAGGGGGATATGGAAATTAGGAAGAAGCTTCCATTTCACTAACAAAGAAATTAATTTTTTCCAAGTTTAGAAATTTAATTTTTTTAGTTTGATTTTATTAATTTATACATTTTCGAATCGGTGTTCATTTTCAGTAGTAATTATGAAAATGATTTATCATAGATGAAAAGCGAATCGTAACGAAGTGTATAACTTTAACGGAGGTAATTGTGCCGTCAAAATGGACGTTTAATTATGGTGCATTTCTTTTGTTTTTACGCGGATTTATTCAAGTGCCGAGTGTTACTTTGAGTTTTTAATATCAAAGATGATTATTTGAAAGTATGACAGAAAATGTTTTGATGGCCTAATGAATTCGCGGGCTGCCATTTTTGAGTAAAAATGCGAGAAAGTTTGACGTATTCGTTTTGTATAAAGTGTAACTTGTGAGTGGAATTTTGATCAAATTGTGGACTTTGATTCACAAAATTTTAGTTTTTGAATGGGCAACCATGCGTGAAAGTAGTTGAAAAGAATTCCGTGTGTTGAAAGGTCTAGTGCCATCAACTCAATACTTGTGACTTGAAAACAGGTTGTATTGGTATGATTTCGAAATGCTTAGTACGCTTTTAGTTACCGGTGGTATTGTGTTTTAGCTGCAAAGCCTTCAAGATATTTTTCCAAGTCGAACTTTCTACCAAAATGGTATCGACCCGTTTGCAAAGCAATAGTAGCAGCGCCAACAGCGGAGAGGGTTCTTTACCACCTTATACCGAAGTAATCTCATCCAAAGGATGCACCGGTGGAAAAGAAGCTAAGTTTCTCGTGCCAGTGGTGTCGACACGATTACAAAATAGCACTTTGAGTGGAGATCTGTTACCAATGAGTCCAGACATAATCTCAGGCAAAACTTCGAGTGTTGGTTGTGTTACGAGATCGAATACGGTAGTCCATAATCAGATCGCTTGTCATTCCAAAGATCATCAGTCGAAAACCAATCTCAATTTATTAGATCTACCGACCGAAATAATTCAAAAAATTGTATCTTATCTTGGGTTTAAAACCGTGGCCAATTTAAGAATTGTAATGATTTCATTGCTATTGTAACTATTAACTTTGCTTGTGGTTTATCACTGAGTTGTTTTGCTTAGGTTAACAAACAAATGGATCAAATATGCGGGTCATTGTTGAATTCGACGTTTAACAAATTACAAAATTCCATGTTGACGACATTTCAAAACATTAAGGCGCAGATGCCACGGCGTGAGTCTGCTCGTAGGCAGCATCCGTTAGCTTGCGAATTCGATATCGTTGAAACGATATACATGCGTTTAAATTTATTACATTGCACTTTTGGTAAACATATAGAGAAGAAGCTAATGTATTTCTTTCCTGGTGAAGTAAGTACCATTATGGTAAATAATACAATTTGAAATCGGTGTATTAAATTAATCAACGGTTTGTCTTAGGTTTTAGATGAAGTTTACCGTATATTATTCTATATAAAAGTAACTCCGAAATTACCTAGACCGTATAGAGTGACGGACGAGTTATTTGATTTAACAACAATGGCTATGGAATACTTTAAAGAGAAATTAGAACCGCATTTACCAGAGGTCACTTACTGTGTGAATGATCTAACTAATTATTCCCCTAGTAAGCACTCGTTTTAGAATTTCGCTTTATTTTTGGCCTAATCCAGTAGTCAGGAGCAGCAAAAGTGAGATACATTTAAACGAAACGTATTCTTTTTTCAGGAGGTACTCATGGAGTGAGTAGTAGCGGCTCTACGAGATTTGATGAAAGTTCATTAGCTATGGAATTCGCATCAATTACAGATGAAGAAGTGACGGCTTCACGATCACAATCGCAAATGGTGTTAAGGAAACGCATTCGCAAAATAAAACAAGGGATGAAACTGTAAGTTGTAATTTGCTGAACAAATTATAAACTGATGTGAGCTAAATTAACGGAACAGTATTACATTTCGCTTTTAAGGTATAACTCTCAATTGACGACGATGAAACGAGAGTTAAAATGTTATAAAACGAAAATGGCGGATCAGCAAAAAACCATTCTCGCGTATGCCACTCGTTTAGATGAAAACGATAAAAAGAACGAGGAAATGTCCAGGAAATATAGTACTTTATTGCAGGTTTGTACTGAGTGACTTTTCTTATCATTTAGTAAACCTAATCATTACTAAAGCATTGTTCGAATTTAGGAACTGAATAAATGTAAAACTGAATTACAATATTGGCGTTCAAAATCTCCATTAAATCCGATTTGTGGAGCGTGTGGTACTCCTGTTGCTACTCTTCCAATCGAAGATATGGAAGCCTTGTCAAATCAGGTGAATTTTACAACTGATGCAAAGCATAAGTTTTGAAATGTTTCTTGTTGTGTCGTCTACTGATGTTCAGATTTATCATTTGCAACGTTGTTTAAAATGATACATTTTTAACAGGGAGTCATAATACCAATGGTTGTCGTCCAGCCTATTGATGTGGCTTCAGCTGAAGAAACTTATGATAAAAATGAGCTCGTCGATATGGGCGCTAAAGAAACGCAGTCGGAAGTATCGTCGACTAAAATGGATGAACCGTCAAGCAGTTCTAAAATTGCCGAAGATATGGAAACAGAAAGTGAAGAACCGGCGAAGAGTGAAAACGAAAGTGCATCAAAAGGGCGCTCAAAACCGACAAAAAGAAAACCAGTGTCTGACACGTCACAAACCTTCAAACGACCGAGAGGTGTTTTAAAACTGCGAAACAAAACGATCAGGATTATGAAATAATTTTTTTTAAATCGAAGGGAAACTGCAACTTCGACGTTTGGATTTGTCGTTTTTTAAATAATTTTTTATGTGAATTTTAAATTAGTAATTTTTTTATATTAAAGAAATGGAAATTTCTAAAGAATGATTTTTTCAATATTACAATACACACTGTACAAATATAACCATATCTTTTTTCTCTTAATTACATAATATAGTTTGTATTGTTAGTACGTATTATCTATTACTTGAAAAAAAAAAACTGATAATTTCTCTAGTTTAATTTCTATTTATTTAATTATTGAATAGGTAATTTATTTTATGAACCTAGAAACGTGCTTTTAAAAAAGTATTTTCAGGGAAAAAGTTGTGTACAACTGGCGGATATTTTTTATTCAGTTACAAAATCTGATATTTTCATAAATGTATTTGTGATTTCACAATGGTGTACTTTTTTAGGTTCAGATACACGTAGTTTTGCTGTATTGTAGACTTGATGTTCGTAATCTTTCCGTTTTTCCTTGTGCAATATTTTTCTGCATCTAAACTATGCATCTCAGTTCGATACTAATCCACCAAAAATCGCTATTTTTCAATAAATACATTTTTTTATCACAATAAGTTTTTAAACCGTTTTAATCATGATTTGAATGTACTAACAATAGATGCCATGTCATTTTGAAAGATTTTTAAACTGAATAAACTTTTTATTATATTTGCTTGTTTTCACCTCTAAACTTATACCATTTGAAAGAATTTGCCTCGTGAATGAATTGATGTCAGATTATTGATTTTTGTTGGATAAACGTGGAACGCATAAATCATCAGAAATCTGGGACGTCGTAAGGCCATCGCTGTGGTCTCGCTAACAGCTTGTGCATGAGTTAAAGGGTATAGAGACTTACTTGGGTAAACGGAAAATACCTGTACGATATAAACAAATCACAAAATTACGATGGTGATTATTTATTTACATGGAGTATCTTAATCGAACGTAATTTACAAAATACTATACAACTGAAAAGATACAATCACAAATGTACACTTGTACATGGAACACATTATGGTTTAAAATTTGACGATGGAGTTGAATGTCACACTTGAACATCATCAACCATGTCGTCCCTGATTAATTCTGCGATCGCATTATTAGTTGCCTCTTGCAAAATTTCCAATTTTCTCTCAATGCCTCGTTTTAAATCCCAGTCAATCTTTCTAGGAGCTAATTGATTCAAGTCCTACACAAAAAACAAATTGTTACTCAAGTATTTCTTCCCTCCCCAACCACAAAATTCAATGATGAGCTCACCAGTTCTTCATCCAAAATTGAATCCTTGGTTAATTTATTTTCTGGTTTTTGTGATTCTATGGTATCATTTTGCGGCTCATCGCTCAATTCGTGACTATGTACATACATAGTACAAAAATTATTAATGTAACGCTCTATTCACCGGGCTTACCGCTCTCAGAAAAGAGAAATAACCTGTTGTTACTATAAATACCTCGGGGACTGGGAATTTGATTCTTTGATTTCTTCTGCGTCTGATTTACCTTCGACTTTCTGTCTCAATTTGAGAATTCGTTCTCGTCTTTTCAAAGCTTCAGCTTCTGCATATCCGATGCCACCGTTCGTAGTTGCCATTACCAAGAAAATTGTTACAATGTTTGATGAATTTTACAAAAAAGAACACTTTCAGGGTTTCTGTAACGCGCAATACGCGAATGAAATTTCAATTTCAAAATAAAAGGAATAATAATTTTGGAAACTATATCCAACTAACATTTCTAAAACGTCTTTTTTTTTCGGTCAACCAACAAATAGCAAATCAACAATCACTAGACTTTTTAGGCTTTTTCTTTTGGAAAAATTTGGTACTAAATTTGGTACCTGGTACTAAAATTTAGCCCAACTT
>JAAOIU010002495.1:0-12530 GCA_018107765.1 Hypogeococcus pungens | reverse complement strand
TATATCTGTATTTGTATTTAACTATACTTAACGCGTATATGCCAAGTTACATAACTAATGCTCTATCGACGATGACATGTATACTATGTCCTGCGCTAACTACGACATAATGCCGCAAACTTTGCTCAAATTTACGCACACCTACCTATAGACAACAACAGCAAGCGACCGGAAATACTTAAGGGTAGATAGTTATGTGGTAGCCAACTAGGTACTCGGGTCTACCCTCGCATCGCTGGGTTATCTTTGGCTTCTCAACATGAATCTGTAACGATTCGCCAACCCTACGTCCATCGATTCGTACACTAGTTGATGTTATACCGTCATTCCTGCGTAATATTGATATAATTATCTCAAAGGTGCTTATCTAATTACGCTTACATAACTGAGGATGTGCAGAATAGATAATAGACTACAGCACTACAGCAAATAAGTGAAATTTGTATAGTACATGAAATGATGTGCGGAAATCCATTAGTCCAACAATAATTTTCCTAGTACACAGCTAAATAGCTACGTGTTTTAGAGTGACAGCACTTGCACTATCAACTCTTATCTGCACGTATGACGTACTAGGTGGACGTACCGGTGCAGACTTCTATTATACTGACTCAAGTTCATCGATTGTAAACGTTATCGCGCTCTTTGCTCAGGTACGTACCTATCTGTGACTGGGCCGCTAGGTCGCTACAAATATATGGTGTGGGCGGTGAATTTGAAACAATAACGATACATCAAACAAACGAACGTCAAAAATGTGTTACTGTTGCAGGGCCGGATTAACCATTAGGCAAACTAGGCATTGCCTAGGGCGTAAAATTTTTAGGGCCGTTTTTTTCCTTCAATTTCTCCCCCTCTCTTCAACTAGACAAGTTTCAATTTCCCCTTTTTAAAAAATTGGGCTTTTGTTTTCGATTTGCCTAGGGGCGTAAAAATTCTTAATCCGGCTCTGTACTGTTGTGCCAAGATATCTACGTTCTCTCATCTCATTTTATTCAGTAGTTTTTCACGTTTCACCTAATAATTTAAGCTTCAAGGTATAACGTACAGGGATGAAAAGCCGTAAGATAAAACTTCCGCTTTTGGCTAAAAACTTCAAAAATAAAACTGTCGGCTTCAGCCTTAGGCTTGCAAATTCATACAGCTAGCTTTTGGCTTTGAGGCTTTTGACTAGCTTTCGGCTTTCGCAAGTAATTTTCCATCAAAAAAATTGAAATTTCTCCGCAAAAGAGAAAAATAGTTAAAATTCCCTGCAAAAGGGAAAAACCGGTTGAAAAATTTCTCTCCAACCAGTTGAAATGAAATTTTTTGCCTATAAAAAGCTGAAGAATAAAGCTGTATGAAAAAGCTTTTGGCTAGCTTTTAGCTTCTGATTTTCAAAACTTCCAAACTTCCGGATTTTCGATTTTTACTGAAATATAGTCGACTTTCAGCTTTTAGCTTTAAGCTTTCAGCTAGCTTTTCATTCCTGATAGCGTGCAATGTCAAGTCACAAGTCACGCCGTGAAAGTACCGCGACTCGCTACAGCAAACGTGTTGTTGCCCGTATTGCCTTTCAGTTTTCACATAACGTAACACATCATCTTCTGTCTGTCCTCAGTCACCTCAGTCTTGGAGGATGCTTGGAGGGTCGTTAGTAGATATTGATAACGACTTGAAAAAATTTCGAATTCGAAACGAGACGAACTATTATTTCTGTTTTCTTTCGCTAGATTCAAAATTGAAAACTGATCGCCGTCTTGAAAGATTGGCTTATAAAATGAAAAATGATCGTTAACTTTGTGCGCTGTGTTACGAGAGAAAACAATTTTTTTGATGTAAAATAATCATTTCGCGATCAAATCATGTATTCGTTAGTGAATTCTGTGAAAGACGCTCACATCGACACTATTTGGAGTTGCGCTTGGGGACAGATGAAAAGTACGCGTTCGAAAGGAGGTAAAAATACGAATGACGAGGCTGAAGCAGCTGCTGAAAAAGAGGGCGAAGGCGAAGACGACGCCACACCGGTTATCGACGAGCACCAAGACGAAGAAGAAATAATAACGGAGATAATCGTTACAGGATCGGTAGACGATCTGGTTAAAGTTTGGAAATTGGAAGCGGACAAGTTGGAGCTGTCCAAAACACTCGTAGGCCACTCTTTAGGTGTTGTTTCTGTCGCCTTGAATTCGGACTGCACGGTGTGCGCTTCGAGTTCGTTAGATTCGGTATTGATTTTGTGGGATTTGAAAGCCGGTAGTAAAATTAAAACCATAATGGTAGGACCGGTCGAGCTGTGGACGATAGTCTTTTCGCCGGACGACAATTATATAATATCGGGCAGCCATTCTGGTAAAATAAACGTGTTCGGCGTCGAGAGTACGAAACTAGAGCAAACGTTCGATACGAGAGGCAAATTCACGCTGAGTATCGCGTACAGTCCGGATGGTAAATACATCGCGTCGGGAGCTTTGGACGGTATTATTAATATATTCGACGTTCAAAACGCCAAACTTACGCATACGTTAGAAGGTCACGCTATGGCGATCAGATCGTTGTGTTTTTCTCCAAATTCCAAGTACTTGTTGACGGCGTCCGATGACGGACACATGAAAGTGTACGCCGTTCAACACGCCGAAGTCGTCGGTACCGTATCCGGGCACGCTTCGTGGGTGTTGAGCGTGGCCTTTTCGCCCGATTCCAAATATTTCGTTTCCGGCAGTTCCGACAATACCGTTAAAGTGTGGAAGATTAGCGATCTCACCTGCGTACACACCTTCAAAGAACACACCGATCAAGTGTGGTGTGTGAAATACAATAAGGACGGATCTAAAATCGTTTCAGTTTCCGAAGATAAATCCATAAACATTTATTCTTGTCCACCACCGTGAGAAACGTTTTATTTCATTTTTTTTTTTAATGTACCTCCGCCGTTTTTATACAACTGATATTTTACTACCTATTATTATTACTATATATGTACGTGCGTAATGTATATCATCTTTTTCATATTTCATCAAGTACCGTTCAATTCTGTAATGTACGTGTACGAAACGAAATAAGAATTTACCTTCGTCCATTAAATTACGTGCCCGAAGTATTGAAAATGCAGTTTTATTTTTGATACGTCTTAGTGATGGTCATAATTTTTTCGTTTCACAGTGCACCATATTAAAACGGATACGCTGGCTACGGCGACACGTGAAACGATATATTACGAATACTGAAATATGAAAAAGTGCATACTAACGGTATACACGTAGGTAATGTAATGTTCGGTAAGGTGGCTTAATCCAGAGTCATGCGTATCTATATTACGTAGTACACGACACGTAGATCTAGTCTAGGTACATAAAATAAATGATACATCACACTTTACACACAGTCATACATAGACACATTACGGTAGTAATAACGGGGCAAGAGAAACGAAACGATCAGCGCCGGTGGTAAAAGGTTCACGAAATACATATTGTATAAAAATTTCTCCGCGAGTGAGTGTTAATGCGATCGTATGTAGATAAACACAGCCACACAAATAAGGTACTCGTAAGTAAGTAAATGTACCGAGGTTAAAACAACACCTGACGCAAGGGTCAGCATGACACGTCAGGCCTGAGGTAAAATTTAGGGAATTGGAAGCGGCGACCGCGACCGCGGCAGAAGTAAAACGACGAAAAGATTATCGTAAAATATTCGTTTAACGAATACGTATTTCAGTTGAGAGACGGGTGGTCATTTATTAAAGCTGCTGCCGACACGACATCTTCGGCCGGACAGTTGGTCGTTTCGATGGCGGCGTCCGCAGTGTGGGTCGTACTTTTTGTCTGGCCGGTTTTTTTGGAACGACGACCGCTAAATTTATCAATCAAGTACAGGAACATGATGGGCAACGGCGTCATCAGAGCGACGGCCACAGGAACGACTGAAAAACGGTAAAAAATCTAGCCTAGTTGCAGCTGGCGCAGACACGCAGGTAGTTGTAGTTTGGCGCGCTTACCGGTGGTGAGATCAGCCTCCGGTTGGCCCAAAGAGAATCTCAGCATGAATATGGCTATACCGGTGTTTTGAACGCCTGTTTCAATCGACAAAGCGAGGCGATCTTCGTAGCTGCGACCAAAGTAAACGGCTACACACCACGCCAATATATACCCCAACAATGGTAAACACAAACCAGCCAACAGAATCTAAGCAACATACGTACGATAAAGTCGTAGCGAAGTAAACAAATTACCAATCGTACGCGTACGTATACGACAATATTATGCGCCATCCACGTAGCTAGGTACTTACTTGCCACGTGAATAATTTGAACAGATAGAAATTGGTAACGGAAGCGAAAATAATAATGAACAGAATGAGACACGAAGAAAACGGTTTTAGTATTCTGACCATGAGGTGAGAAAATTTGGGACACTTTCTTTGAAGTATAAGTCCGACGATGAGAGGCGGTAACAGCGAAACTGCGTATGTAGCTATTTGTCTGTAAGGTACAACCATGGCGCCTTTATCAAATATAACTCGACCCAAGGTGAACGTCCACAACGGTATGGTAACTACACGACGAACATATACATAAAACATGGCGGCTAGTTTATATTGCCATTGCTGGTACGCGCGTACATATAGGTACGAGTATATCGTCGGCTTACTTACAAAAAGCGCAAAAATTGCTAATAGACGTAATCGTAATACTCAAGTTTAAATTTCCGCCCAGCATACAAATCCATATGTTGGATGCGCCGCCGCTAGGACTCACGCCGGTGAAAAATAATCCCAGCTGCATAGGCACCGAGTCGGCGAAAACTACTTTACCAATCGCGAAACCGATCTGTAGAAAAAAACAAGCCTTAACCAGGTAGATTCGTCGCCTGCGCCGGCACTGAGTCGGCATCACAATTCACTTACCAACGGCATAAATAAAAACTGACACACCATTCCGATTAACGGCGCTAGTGGTCTAGTGAAATTTTCTTTGACAGTGTTCAAGTCTAACGCGCAGCCAAAATTCACGAATATGATCGACACCAAAACTGCAACGCTTGCCGTAAAAATGTGATCTATTAATCGGCTTCTTCTGATAGCGGTGATCGATAGTCGGCTCGACGATGTCGCGGTATCGTCCATGTCGACGCTGTCTTTGTTGCTCTCGTCTTTGTTTTTACTTTCGCTTAAAGCTGCAATATTACACAAACGAAAGCAGACGACACAGTTAACGACACGATTAACAAAAATTAACTAGAAAAAAAGAAGAAATAACGATAATTACGATCGAATAACAGGCCCATTTTAACGTCTCCATATCCCATGAACGTTGGGCTCACGTCGAATGAGCCTGAGAAGAATCTAATTTGACCGGAGCTGGCCGGATCAGGCGGTGGCAGTCGAATGTACGAAGGTGAACACGACAATATTGGCGAACAGACAGGACGCACGCCGGTTGCCGAGCCGCAGTCCACCAACGTCACATTGAAATCTACCTTGATAGTTTGATCGACGTGCACGGCATTGGCGTGGCTAGGATTTAACGTGACATTCCATTGTTTACAGTTTATCGCAGTAGATGCGACCGCAATGTAAAACACGGATGCGAACAGCACCACATACACTATGAGGTAATGAAAAGGCCACAACGGACACATGCTCGAATCTACTGAGAATGTCAGCACCTTTCCTGCCGCTTTCCACTTTTAATGGTGGTTTTCCTCAATCGTTCCCGCAATACGAATCTACAACTGCAACAGAAATCAAATTCATCGTTAATGCAGATTCTTCTTCGTCATTCGTAGTTAGGTAGATACATGGAATAACAAATAAAATTCTCCAACTGTAACTAACTAGGGGTAATATTACGAACACGTACACTTTTTTTAAATCATCTCGTACATCACACCTCGAAAGGAAATTACGATTTGTGATTTCGGATACTTACCTAATTTAAGCCTCAGTATGAAAGCACTAACATTACATGATTACAATCGCGCAAAATCGTTCACGACATCCAACAAGACTACAAGAGTGTCACACCTCACACCTCACTGATATTAAGATGCCAAATTGTAACTTAAAAAAAAAGAACTTCCAAAATGTACGTCGGTTTGATAATCTTAAATTATACGGTACGCGCGACACAATTACAAAATACGAATACGAGTGGAAGTTTAAGCGCAACAATTCGGAGGCTCGTTACCGAATTCTCAATTCTCATTGACTTTCACCGATCGCAATCCCCTTCGCCGTTCCATATTATGACGATATGATTACGAACTTGGAAAAGAAAGTCACATTAGTCACATAGGTGAAGAATGAATTGCGGACACCCCACTCGTATCTCTATCAACACACACGCACACACCACTTCACACAACGTACGTAAATTTGTTCTCACAAGACACGACGACGCAGCAGGCTGCTAACTTACCTTGACTTGTTAGTTATTGATAGTATTTTGTATCGTACTTGGTAGATGCTTAATATGTATTATTATGATTTCTTCATGCCCTGAACGAAGTTTGACGAAAAATTTTTCCACCTCAACCTCAACGTAATTAGAATTACAAACACAACACAACGGTAGACTTACTACGTGTCACCAAATCACAGGTTAAGCATTTTATTGCACATATGTATAGTGTACCTACAGAGAAGGCATCACCTACTTCATGTATGTATGTACATAAATGTAACGCAGCTGTTTTGCTTTCGATTTCTTATCTTACTAATAAAAACACGAAAATTCTCAAAATCAAAAGTGCAGTCGTCATACGCACCGTACCCTAAAATATTACTTTCTTTCAACTGCAACGTTGTTACTACATATATTCCTGGACGGCTGGACGAGTGACGAAAGAGCGAGAGGCGAAAGGTGACGTCGCAACCCAGGTCAAAAAACGTTGTTCTTGAGGTGACAGGAAAAAATTACGTCACTCTTTCAGGCTAAACCATACCGCCGGCGCAAGTATAATACTGCATTTTTATCCTGCAGTTTTCTGACGTTTTTATTTATTGAAGCCTCGTTATTCATCACCCATTCACTAGAATAGTATTCCGAAATACTGAATCATATAAATTTACGGTTTACAGCTAATACCGTGTTTTTTAAATTGCACACGTAAATGTATGTACCTACATATTCAACGATATACTTACTAATACTATTCGAGAACTTGGAACAATATCGCAATATCGGCGAGACAAACGAGTTTTCGATGTACAGTACGCTGGCGTGAAGTACTTGATACGTCGAATCTTATAAATGATCAAAATAAAGGCACTTCTGGTTTGTAAGTTGTAAGTAAGTAAGTAAGTAAGTAAGTAAGTAAGTACCTATGGTAATAGTACAAGAGAATCGAGGATAATGGTATAAATGTGTATTGGATAATAATTTCAATAAGGTAAGTAAATATATAATTTTAAAGAAAAACGCACAAAAAAAAACCGTAACAATTCTTAAAATTACAAGAAACTCGGGTAAAAACTGATAATTACAAATAGTTCGTCATTACTTCTTACGTTCTTAGTCAGCAAGCTAAAATAATATAAATTGTACAGAACCAAGAGCGTAAGAAAAAACATTTTTACGTACGTGATGAAAAGAGTCGGTCACCGATTAACCCTCTTGTCGTACACGTGCACGTAAGGATGCTGTTACATAAGTACCTACCAAGTATTCGATAAACATAAAATTCCTAGAATACCGGCGCAACGTACAATAATTACACACCTTCGGTAAACCTACTCGTGTACCCTTTGCTTAATCGACAACACCGTGTACGCGGCTGCGGGTCATCAAGTTGACGAAAACATTGAAATTAAAATTAACAATATCGTTAACACGTAGGTCGTACAAAAATATATCTACAATACATGCGGGAGAAAGATGCTTATTCGTACGTTTTGTTTCTGCAATAACACAGCAGTATCGATGCGAATATAGAACAACGAACCGAACGCGAAAGTAAATCTTTGACTAGTTGACAGAGGGAAATACGACGTGCCGAACTGATGGGGAAGTTTGCAGAATTTACTCAACCTCTACTTACAAGCTAAGCTGATAGATTTAAACAGAACGAACAACGGTAAACAATCGTACTAGTTGAAGTTGATAAGAGAGTTTTTATAGTACACGTTGGTAAATTATTTTCAGACAGACGAAACTGCGAGAAAATCTCTGTCGTAGTTCAGGTAAATTTTCACGGCTTTCGGCAGCGGCAATGTTTGAATCTTCTTCTCCATGCACATACGATACTTCAACGCTAACGAGCCGCTGCACGAGTTACGCCTTTCAGTCGGTTCACCGTCCGAGCTGTTTTCTTCGCAAGACGAGTTTTCGGTAAAGTCGGAATCTTCGTCGCTATCGATTTCCATATGATCGTTGTTGGTACTTGTGGATTCGGTGAAAGACGATTCGTTGCTGACGGAAAGTTTACCGTCGTCGCTCTCCTCGCTGATACCGCTGTCTAGTTTTTCTCTCTTCATTACTTTTTTTGGCTGTCGCTCGCTCGTCGCTTCCTCTTCGCCTTCGTCTAGAGCCTGTTTCCACGACTGTCTAGCCGACGAACAATGTTTTTTGGTAGCTTTAATCTTGGTAGGGAATCGTCCTTTTCTAAGTTTTATGGCGATTTGATGCGGTTTCGAGGGGAAACAAGACGAAGACGACGACGGCGACGGCGACGGCGACGGCGACGGCGACAGAGACGATAACGTCGTCGAGTCGACGTTTTCGTCGCTGAAGCGCGACGTCGAACAGTTTGAATAAGTTGCGCAAGTTTTAGCGCCGGTATCGCCGTTTGAACATGTTTTTTTTTGCNTTTCTCTATCGCGATGGCGATCAACATGGTCAACGTCGTCGTCGTCGCCGCTCTCATCGCAACCACCACCATTACTGCTGTTTCTGCTATCGCCGCGAACATCGCTATTCCTACTCGTACCGTCGTGGTTGTCATCGCAATGGTCGTTATTGTCATTCGTAGTTATATTTTCGCTTTCGTTTACGTTTTCACGTATTTCTTCGGCGTTGCTGGCATCAATCGCGCTTCGCGTACTATCGCTGCTGCTGTTGCTGCTGCTACTACTTCCGTTGTCGCTGCAATCGGTGCCGCTACCACTGACGATATTTTCGTCGTCGTTGGAGACGTATTCCGCTTCTGCAGCGCGTAATTTTGCCGCGGCGGTCCTCGCAAAAACGCAATCTCTTTCGACTTGGTCGTCGGCAGTCTGATTCTGTTGATGTTGTTGATGGCGATGATGATGATGATGCCGCTGGCGCCGCCCAATCTGGATTGGCATCTCGTTTTCGTGCGTGTCTTCGCTTCCAGAATGGTGAAGGCCGCTTACGTCGGTTTCGTGCGCGTTGTCGTTCAGATTTTGATAATTCCTCGCTAAATTCCTAATAAGCCTTTCGAACGCGACAGGACGAAAGTTTTCGAAGCGCGAGCTTTGAATGGTGAACGCGCTTTCGATTCCGGTCGTATCTTCAAAAACCGGTATAACGACGCAATTTTCTTCCGGATACGTCTTTCGCGATCCGCTTTTATGTTTGTACTCGCGCTTTTGCGTCAATTCGGGTTCTTCTTTTTCGACAACGCTTCGCAGCAACGATCGAACGGCCGAACGACATAATTCTTGCAGTCGCAGAGGTTCGGGCTCGGCTGCAAATGTGAAACAAAAACAAAAACATTGACGAGCATTTTACAAGAACCAACAAACGCAAATTAGGTAACTGATTACTAACGCATCGAAATCATCGGCGAACTATCCGGATCGGGAAACTGTAGCGTAGAGAACGATACCGGCAAGAATGAACTTATTTCCCACGTTTCTTCGGACGTTCGAACGATCTTTAACAAATCATCTTCGCACGGCAATACCAAAATACCGCCAACCTGCAAGAATAGGAATAACCAATCGGTACAGTAAAACGACGACAGTGACTGCACCACACGTTGATACAGCAGCGAGAGTTACCAACCTTCATGAATTTTTTTATATGCTCCTGATGAGTTTCTGGACAGGCTGCGCCGCAATAAATACGATCGTATCTTCTATCGTGATTCAAATTGAACGCGTTGCCTACAACGTGAAACAATGCATACCGTTATCGTTCGTAAAGTGTTACTATTGCTACATACCTAATTTCATTAGATGGCTAGATAAGTATATATGTATGTTAGGTATATGAAATTCGCGTACCGACGATAAATATTGGCTCGCAAAATTCAAAAACGTCTACTCCGTTACAAGTTTTTTTAAACTGTTCCAATTTTTGGTAAGCGTATTCGACAACATCTGCGTGCGCTTCGATACCGTGGTTCGTACCATACGGACCTAGAGTATTGAACAGCCGACGTCGTCAGATACGATGTAAATCTAACCCTACCCAATCCCAATAGTAAACGCAGCCATTTACTACTTACCTAGAATTAACCCTGCTAATGTACTCAAATAACCGGTACCGGAGCCGATATTCAAGAAACTGTGACCCGGCTCCAATTTGAGATGCTCGAGCACTTCGCTGTAAATGCAAGGTGCAGACAGGTGTAAGTTTCCTTGTTTCCACGCCAAATCTCGGTACGCTGTGTGCTGGAATTCGGCTAAGAAGTAAAAAGCCCGGTCGACCGATCGAAAAACCTTTTCAACGATGTTCGTTCGAATGTACCGCGACTTGATCAGATTGTCGATCATTTCGTCATTGTCGGCGCCGGCGCTAATCGATCCGCCCATTTTTACAAATATTTACTTATCAACACAGCCTTGGTATCGTGTCAAGTTAGGGTAGGCTGGGGCCCGCCGCGCCGGCAGCTGCGAGTAACTGCACCTTAATCAATCGTCTGAAACCAAAATAGAAAAAGAAAAGAATTTTCAATTATTAAATCAAGTATACCCGTAATAGGCCTACCTACTTAAACCTGTCATACCGCCCAAAACCGCCTCACGTTACATTACGTCAGTAGTACTCGACACAATCATACTACGTAGTACGTACAAGTACACGGACGTACGTGCTACGCACGTGCTTCATGCACCGTGGGTATATATTTAATATTACGAGTACAAATATAAACGTATATGTAATTGTCTGTAAACGGACAGTCAGACATACTGTACGTATACCAAGAGGCACGTGACTTGTGTCAGCGTAAATGTACCGACTTACATATTTACCCAACTCCATGGTCTACGTTCACCTAATCATCAACGAGGGCCGACTTCGGACAAATAAGTACATTTACATACACAAGTAGGTAGCTACTAGGTAGGTAGCCGTAGCTAACGAGCATTATACCATCTAAGCGTAGTGCACTCTTCATTCGCATTCATTCTTCGAAAACGCTGTTCGATGGAAATGAAAATCATCGTTCGTCGCGTCGAAGCCGTTCGCGAACACATTTATTCTTTGAGACAGCAACCCTACCGAATGTAGCCCAAGTATGAAACCGACATAAAATAGGAAACACTCTAAATGAAAAACACGAACAACTAGGACGCATCGCAGTTAATTAAATTGCTTACATTCATGTATGCATATACCTCTACTTGACCGCAAAAATGTATTGTTTGAACGACGACCGCGCGAAAATTAATATTTATATCTAATGCGCTCGATACTGTATATGTATAAGCGCAATAAGTACCCAAATACACATAACTATTCGGTAAAACAGTTGAAAAACATACCATGATCATCCGCATTCATTTTACTTTACATAATACTACGGCAACCTAACCACTGCCAACTCGATAAAATTATAAAATACTTTCAATTCAAATTCGTACGTTTGCTTCGAAAATACGGCTTATACAGATTATAGGAATTACGCAAATAGTTCAAGGACGTTCACCAGCTGATAAAAACAACATAGCATAGCATCAAAAATCAAGAAATAGTACGTTTCAGTTAAATCAAAAGCGAAAATTGCCAATTTCGTAAAGTAAGATCCTATAAACGTAGTACACTCGACTGCGGTTACAAAACGATACTCGAATACGTGAAAATTCAGGAAAAAATTGAAGAGTATAGGAATATGGAACTTGGAACATACGTACATAAACACACGAACAAAATCACAATGTACATTACGTACGGACAAACCGTATACTTGGCGAAATTCCGCGAATTAATCAATTAAAATACTATATAATTAATTAGTCAATTATTACGACTACGCCACAATATTCGTCTTAAGCAGTGCCATTTTACACAGATCGCAGCGATGAATTATGAAAAAGATAACGCTGATGAAGTAAGTATTATTGTTTACCGTTTCCTATTTTATTTCGTTCAATAATGATCACTACGGGAACTCCGCTTATCGTTTAATGCGGCACTATCGATACGCGACGCGCATTACCAAGCACATACATTAAATTATTACTTTCTTCTCATCAATTCATATCTTTTTGTTTTCACCATGAAACATGAAACGTTCTCATTGTTGACTGACTGTTGACTGACTAATGAAAGTGATTCAGTGTTGTCAAAGTTCACAAACTTTTTGAGAGTGAACGTTAACACGTTCGTGAACTTTCCTGACTTTCGTGAACGTGAA
>JAAOIU010002213.1:0-14703 GCA_018107765.1 Hypogeococcus pungens | reverse complement strand
AAATTCAGCGTGCGCGGTTGATAATCGCTGTATTTTTTGTCTGATTCGATGATCGGTATTTCTTTACAGATGTAATTGGCCGTAAGTTTCGTTGCATTATCTTAACGCGGTGTGATGACAGATACACGAGATACACGCCGGCGAGTAAAACTCTATGCATTGAATCCCGAGAGACAATGGGATGATAGAGGGACGGGGCACGTATCATCTACTTACCTTGATCGTCATAAAGGAGTTTCCCTTTTAGTCCGTGCCGAAACCGATGGTATTATTACTGTGACCTTTTTATAATTATTTTTTTCAAACTTCTTCTTTTTAACAATTCACGTGTTATTTTAGGGTCTCTTCTGTTGGAATCCAAAATACAACCAGACACAGCGTATCAAAAACAGCAGGTCAGTTGATAGTCGACTTATTACGAAGTGTGGTGTAGCTTCAAACTAATGCGATTCATTTTTCGTTTTAGGACACGTTGATCGTATGGTCCGAAGGTGATAACTTCGATTTAGCTTTAAGTTTTCAAGAAAAGGCCGGTTGCGATGAAATTTGGGAAAAAATTTGTCAGGTACCGTAATCATTTATTGATTGATTTATTTATTTATACTACTTCATTTTATGATGAAAATTTTATTTTTGTAGTTTTTATTACGAATTAAGCCAACTCGATATTTTTTTGAGATTGGATTGTTTAGTTGGAAAATTATGTTTTAATTGTGCGGTTTGTTGCTGTTGTTTAGGTTCAAGGGAAAGATCCATCGGTGGAAATTACACAAGATATTATCGAAGAATCGGAAGATGAACGTTTCGATGACATGTCCGATACCACTCCCCCCATCGAATTACCTCCTTGTGAAATCAGTCACTTAGAAGAAATCAAAGAGGTGAGTTGTAATTTTTTAAATTACTAATCGTTTGAACTTCTCTGTTTAACTCATTCCGTAAATATTTGCAGTTAACGGTATCATGTTTGACATCGGCGTTAAGAAAAGAAAAATTAACAGAAGCCATCGAAAATGACAGTTACATTAGAAAATTACTAAATCTATTCCGTATATGCGAAGATCAAAATAACATTGATGGGCTGCATTATTTATTTGATATTTTCCGAAACATATTTTTATTGAATAAAAACTCTCTCTTCGAGGTGTTATTTTCAGGTAATTATGATCATTTTTTCATTAACACGTGTTAATTAACGCGTATGTATTATGACCTAGGAACAAATAAGTAATGCTGGAATTGAAATAATTGTTATCGGTCAAGTAGAGAGGTGTGCTTAAGTTTTGACAAAGGTGATGCAATAAATTTAATCAAAATATCGGTACTATTTGGGACCTTTCAATTCGTGATTTATTTTTTTATTGTTAGATAGATGGCGCTAGGTTATGATTAAAATTTCATTTCCAAAGTACGGGGTTGCGAGTTGCGACAAAGGTCGAACTATTCTTTATTGCGTGATGTCTTATATTCGTTAAAATTAATTATGTGTAATAATGGCGTTGAAAATTACTTTAGAATTTTTCTAGTGTATTTATATCGTTATACAAATTTATCATAATGTGTTTTTTCCCCTGAACAGATGAATTAATATTCGACGTGATTGGGTGTTTAGAATACGATCCGTTGTCACCGGAACCCAAAAGACATAGGCAGTACCTTAAAAATGAATCGAAGTAAATTTTTTTAATTGAAAAACATCGGCTTATTTGTTAGTCTGAAATGTTGCGCTTTTGTTAACATGTTCTTTGTTTCTTTTGGGGGTGCAGGTTTAAAGAAGTAGTTTCCATTACAAATCCAGAGTTACTGGCGAAAATTCATCAAACTCATCGAGTGCAGTATATCCAAGATGTGGTACTACCGGCACCGTCGATGTTCGAAGATAACATGTTATCGGCGCTATCTAGTTTTATATTTTTCAACAAAGTGGAAATTGTTACCTTAATTCAAGTACGTCTATTTTGTTTTGAAGCGATTAATCGATCATAGAACAACGATGAACTTTATACGTTTCTTATTTTTGCAGGAAGATGAGAAATTTTTGCCAGATTTGTTAAGCAAGTTGACAGACGAAAGCACCCCGGATATCAAACGAAGAGATTTGATACTCTTTCTAAAAGAGTACTGTAACTTTTCGCAGACGTTGCAACCTCAAGGAAAAGAATCCTTCTATAAAGTACGTATTATTGATATCACGCGCCTTTGTAAATTATGAACCGATTTGATTTTTTTTAACTGGCGGAAATTTCTCCATTGCAGACGTTATCGTCGCTGGGTATTTTATCGGCTTTAGAAATCACGCTATCCTGCGATGATCCGCAAACGAAAAATGCTTCGTTAGATGTACTAACGTATATAACAGAATTTTCTCCGTCCGTCGTTCGAGAGTATACGTTGTCTCAAGTGAACAATACGGACGATCATGATTCTATGCTGATCAATGTCATTATCGAACAATTGATATGCGACACGGATATGGAACTGGCGCGTGCCGTACAACTTATGGCCAATCTTAGAATATTGATTGATCCGGAAACAATGTCGCACATTATTAATAAAAGCGAAAAGACAGAATTTCTTTCGTATTTCTACAAGCATAGCATACAATTGTTAATAGGTGAGTTGAATACGAAAAGTAAACAGTCTTTCGAGCTTGCCGGTGTAATTGATAATTATTTTTTTTGTTTTATTGGATTTTATTAGCTCCACTGCTAGCCAACACGTTGTTCGATTTTCCTATTCGAGATGATTACCAAACCGTTCAGCTACTTGCGTTGATTTTAGAATTGTTGACTTTTTGCGTCGAACATCATACGTACCAAATTAAAAATATTATCTTGAGTAAAGATTTATTAAGACGTGTGTTAATTCTGATGAACTCCAAACATAAGTTCCTAGTTTTGTGTAAGTATTAATCTTCAATCTCTCCGGAATTTATTCCGAAAATATATTTTATGAAATTTGTTTTGTTTTTTCAGACGCTTTGAGATTCATGAGGAAGATTATCGGATTAAAAGATGACTTTTACTATCGATATATCATCAAAGGTGAACTATTCAAGCCAGTCATCGACTGTTTTCTCAACAACAACGGCCGTTATAATCTACTAGATTCTGCAATTTTGGAAATGTTCGAATTTATCAAAGTGGTAAGTTGAAAAGAATGAAAAGAGATGATTAGAGTCGAGTGTTGTAATCAACGCGCCCTACAGTATTTTCATTTTCACTTCACAGGAGGATATTAAACCGTTATACACGCATATTATCGAAACGTACGGTAAACGACTAGAAGCGGTGGACTACGTACAGACATTTAAAATGCTTAAAGTGAAATACAATCAACACGTTGAAAGGATAAAAGACCGAGAAAAGAACAACACTAGCTTAGACAGGTGAAAACGGTGTTCTTGTATGTGTAAAAAATCGATTCGAAAGAAAAATTTATTTGTTTATCAATTTCAGCGTACCTTCGATTATGCGTACAAATCGATACAGACGCGATCAAAGGCAGCTAGACGAAGAAGAAGAGATGTGGTTTAACGAGGATGACGACTTCGACGAAGGTGAAGCAGTTGTGCCGGCCACAAATTCTAGTTTAATTAATAAAAAGTTGAATAGCGAGTTAGAAGCCATAGGTTAGTCGAGTTTGATATAAGCTTTCTTATTCGATGGATTTTTTTTTCGCATTGTAATCGCAACGTTTTTTCCTCTTTCAGGTAAAAGCATCGATAAAAAAGTCGAAGCGAATAATGCAGCTAGAATATTTACGAATAACGCCAAAAACGTTTCAGCCATCAATAACAACTTGGCTACGACTGGTGCACTAAGCGTAACCCAAGTGGATAACAAGTGTTCGGTTAACTTATTTAAAAAAGTAAGCTTTGACAGCGAAAAAGCTCACATATTGCGATGTGACACTACGAATTGGTGTACCAATTTTGAATTGTGATATTTTAGGCGTTGGTAGATTACGAGGGTGATTCAGACGACGAAGAAGACGATGAAAATGATTTATTGAACACGAAACGAGCACGGTTTACTTGAATGGAGTTTTTAATTTTTCGTTTTCCAGGCCAAATTCGGAAAAGAAAATTTTCGATCAACATCAATCCAATAAGTACTTATCTGAGAAAATCGATAACGCATCGGACATCACACACACAAAAAAGGATAAGTTAAATCATGTGGATTTTTATTTTTTCTTTTTTACGTATTAGACTGAAAAGCCGCGATTTAGTATCGATCCCGGGGATGGGTACTGTTTTGGTGTAGCTAGAAGATTTTAACTGATTGACTGCGAAATTTAACATTTTCATTATTGGTAGGTTTTTCTTTTTTCTTTTTTTTCGATAACGATTTGAAATACGTTTGGTTATTGCTTTTTTTTTACTAGGTAGTACTTGTTGAAAATATTTCCTATAAGTTTTTTTGAAATCGTGTTGTCGACGATTGTTTATATTTTTCGATAAAGACGCGAACGAAATCGTCGATTGCCAAAATTTCCTAGAGGTGTTAGTATTCATCTGCCTCGACAAATGTATTTTATTTATTTTTATTTATACGATAGGTTTGCTCGCGTTTTAAACTACCTACTTTTTTTCCGTGCAAGTACTGTATTTCCTGTTGTATATACTGTTCTTAAAATACGAATTTAATGAAACGTTGGTATACGTTGTCGTAATTTTATAAAATGATATTGTAACGCGCCAGAAGGTGGATTTTTGTACAATCTTCTGCGCGTATTTTTTTGCCTTTGTATATATCTGTATATTTTAATGTATAACTTGTGTAAATTTAAATAGAGCCGAAAAGCATTCAATATTTGTTAATTATGTGAAATACAATGTATTAAATTTTCGGTCGTAATATAAATTTTTACGTATTGGTGTTGGTGTTTTGTTGTTTATTTAATCTCTGTGTGTGTTGTGTGCATGTTGAGAAAAAGTTCAGGTTATTTGTACTTTGAACGAACCGTGCTCCGTCAGTACGAACGTGCGTTGGTTAAGTATAGTGTCAACGAAATAGTATCATTGCCTGGCTTGTGTGTTTTGAAATTAATTCGCTAAGGTACTCTTGAGATCATTTAAACCACTCAAGATAATTGTAACGAAGCACCAAGTTGGTGCCACCTGTGCAAGATGTCATAAGCAAACGTATCCGTCTCTTACAGAATATTATCGTAATAATGGGCATTGTTAAGCACCGGAGGTATTCAGATTCTGAAACACTGGATATGAAACGTACATTGTACTTTCCGAATATTTTCTCAAAAGCCTTTCTCTTTTTATCCAGTTAGCTATTCTTTTTACACTCTGTTTATTGCAAAAATAAGCCAATGGGTAAAAAGTATGCTACAGGCGTTTCGTACGCATCGGCAGAACTGAGTTACTGGGAATTAAAATACCTATATCGAATGGAATTCTCCCGAGACGCGGTTGTTCACATACCGCGCCGAATATTCTAAAAATAACGTCGTAAAAATGTTTTGTTGTGTAAATACAAGGGAAATATTCCATTTGATAAAATCAACACGAGGCATTTTAGTAACCGTACCAGTTACGTCTTATCGACTAACGAAAAACAAAAAGGAAACTGTCTGCCAAAATCCTGCACTTTTGAACTGAATCAGTCATATCGATGATACGTACTTGAATGTGAAAAAAAAAATAACAATTTTTTTGAAATTACTTCAACATGATTTTGAAAAGTTTATACGATTTGACTTCAAATTAGAGGAAGTGACTTTGGTTACAAACGAGGTATCATCGATGAAATCAAAGAAATAGTCAAGCCGAACCTATCAGAATGAACGCCAGAACAGAGGTATACGATGTTAATTATTCTGATGCATAAAAAACCTGCGGTTTTGCCATTTAAATAGGTGTTTAAAATTACTAAAAACATACTCAATGGTGTGTTTTCGATTAATGTGAGAAAATAAAAATGCTACGATTGGGGCAATTCGAAGCTTATTGCCATCGCAGTAGGTACTAATGGATTTAAGTGATACTAGCAAAATCGATTTCAACTTTAATTCGAGATTGAGTTTTTCTGCGTATATATATATTTTTTTCCTTATAGAAGATCGTATGTAGGAATTTGAGATGGTTGATGTACTACAGCAGGATTTTTAATATATTCAAAATACGGCTAAAAACGGTTTAATTTCTTTTTCTGTGGTAATTCAAATGATTCACCTTTCAATTGAGGTTGACACTGATGTAGATATAGTTGCCTAACTGTATGCCTGAAAAGTGCTGCGCATTGTTAGTGTAGATTAAGTTGCATAATTGGTTTGCCGTAAATATATTTACATTCGATGGCGCAGCATGTCTATCAGAATTCCCTATATATATATAAAAAAAAAATAAAAAAAACATTTCTAGTTAAATCCNTCCAAGTTCTTATTGCGAAAAATTTACTATGGTATAGTCTCTGTCTAACCTAAGAATTACTATCCGCCCCCTCCCCCCACAAAAAAAATTCCAAATATCTTCCCAGGATTTGATTTTACAGTAAAAGTATAGATCACAGTATTTTTATATTCTGCACTTAATTTCCTACTTTTGTGTCTGAATTGTTGTAAGATGATTAGTTAGGTGAGGAGATGATGAGTCCTGAAAGACAGTGATAGTTTGTGAAAGATGTTCCAACATTCTTTACTTCAAGAGTTACCTGTCGAAAAAAGTTGAACTTTGTATTTGGACTCGCTTTGAGGTTTATATTGAGTTACCCGAACGTTAAGCTCCTAATTTGGTGATCACGTTAGAGCCTTTTTTAAGTACAGCCCAAAAAGAGGTGGAAATATATACATTATTGGATCTGAAGCAGGAATACTAGGGATGACTGAGAAGGGTAATTTTCGGATATGTTGGTCACAAAGAAAGTATCTAACTAATAATCCTATAGTTCTAAACTTTCTTCACTTTTTGACCGTTTTTCGCCCCCCTTCCCGTCCCTCCTAAAAAAAAAACGGGTAAACATAATTTTTGAGATGGAAGTTCAAAATTAGATTACCTACCTTAATTTAGATTTCAAAATGACGAAACTTGCACAGCTAGCTGATCAAGGTTTACAAAATGCTAATTGAGATGCATAAATGGAATTCAAAAACATCAACTTTGAAAACGAATAGATAAATTTTACACAGCCGATGCATTTTGCACCGTTTGATGTGGTCTGTCGATCTGAGAAAATGAGCCATTTGGACGAAGCATGCGAGAATAATCAAATAAGTAATCCATTGCACACGAAAATATTTGACGGTGATTTAATGTGTTAGCAGAGAATGCTTCGATGAAATAAATCGAAATGTATTCGACGGCTCATCGAAATGTCGATGGATTCCATGTTGAATGAAGTGTTAGGATACTTGATACGATAATTGCATGTACATTAATTTGCTCATAGTTTTCGCCGTCGAAACCCGCGTGCTCGCGCAAAAACACTTCAATAACGTGGAAATTGCGACGTCAAGGTGAAAAACAGTTTCATCTTCTTTGTCAGAAAAAAAAAAATCAAAATTAAAGAGACGCGTCGGTTTTGTTCTGTTCTATTATTGACTGATATCTCTTGGGAAATAAATTTTTTTCGCGGTAATTTCGATACGTTAGTTATACGAGTTTCGTAGTATCTTGTACATCAGCATTAATAACGACGTATAACTATATACTATACTTACATAACATGTTCCACGTGATGGAATTTCGGTTACTTCTTTTGTCATATGAAAATATTAAAGTATTATTTCGCGGCGAGATTATTAATACGATAGAGCAAAGACTAACGCGGCAGACATTTGCCAGCTTTGTAGACTTGTGGGATTATTAATGATGCGACACATAAGATCAACATTATTAGCAAAAAGGATTCAAGTTTATGCAAAGCGTATCGCCATTTCTAATAATTGGATGTCGATTCGTCGTCGTTGCGTCTGCCACACTCTTTATACTGTATCGGTGTAGATGCTTCCATTAGTTATGGCTGCAATCGCACGTAGGGTATTTTTTACGCGACGGAATACACATACCAAAATAAAAACACCTCTCGTATTCACCAATAGCAAAGTTATTCAATTACGGTATAACTTTTTACAATTAAAACTTTAATAATTAAGTCAATCTTTCAATGCTGGCAATTACAATAAAGTTGAGATCAATTTCAAGTCGTAGCTTTTAATCTGACAAAAAGAATCTTTGGCGGTTTATTCGGCGGTATCGAATTTTAATAACCTGTCATCGATAAAGTATAACATTTTCTGCCGAGCTCGTTACCGTCTTATACTGCATACAATGTCACGTGCGAATTTAAAACGAATGCTAGGCTGGATGCGAAGGTGTAACAGTGCGTTTAGAAAACTATAGACGTAATAGGTCATTTGAAAAAATTTTGTATTTTGTTCCGACATGAGCGATTCCCTCTGTTGCTAGCGAATTCACCGATTTGTTTGATTCTTGCAATTTTTCATCTGGTTTTTCTGGTTCTGTTTTTCGGAAAAATTTTTTAATTTTTAATTTCTTAAAATTCTGTGTTAAATTAATTTTCTAATCAAACAAAGATCCGATGAAAAGCACGTAAAAATAGGTATTATACATGATCTACTGTTGTTGTCAAATTTTCGAAAACCAAATTTCAGGCAGATACGTGCAGTTATTAGAGTGGTCCTTAAAATGGGTACTTTTGAATTTTCGAGTTTTCACTCCCTTCCAAATTCAATTAGGAGCTATTTCCTTTAATTTTATTTTTCTTATGGGATTTAGCATGGCAAAAAGTCGTGAAAACAAAAAAAAATTGACTAAAACTACATGCGCAGCTTCCAAATTTTGCCTTAAAATCCAAAGCTGACCCAATTTCGAATTTTTTGAGATGATTTTCCGATCGATAGAGTGGTGTATAAGAGGTTCAGGGAGTTCCAGAAATGGCAACAAGGCTAAAATTCACATTTTTATCTCCCCTCCGTGACCTACCCCGTAAGTCGGAAAATCACCTATAAAAATTAAAATTAAATCAGGATGTTAGACTTTCAAGTAAAATGTGAAAGTGTTCCACATTATTTTGATAAGTATTTTTTTTTTGTTGTCGCGATTNCACATTATTTTGATAAGTATTTTTTTTTTTGTTGTCGCGATTTTCTCCCATATTAAATCTTATTAGAAAAAAAAATTAAAAGAGAGAGCCCTTACTTAAAATAGGGGACTCAAATTTTGAGGACTTTGTTTTTCATGAATATGCACCACCCTGGAGGGTAGAATAATTTCTTATACAAAATTTCTATTTTGCGTTTAAAATTTTTTTTCGTTAATTCTATCAACTTCTTCTTTTTTGGTTTTTACCAACTTTTTTCGAGTGAGATGAATTTTCCTACTCGTATTATGACTGGGGGTGAGTTACCGCCTCCCCTAACCGTCCCTGTCGAAGTTTTGATAGTTTTGATGATCTCAAATTTTTTTAACCTGGGAATCCCTCGCTTGATATCTATTTATTTTCAAATCAATTCTTTAAAAAAAGAAATTATTTTGGCGAAAAAATGAATAAAAAAATGCTTAATGCGAAGGAATTTATATTTGATGAATTTTTGGCCAAAAACTCGACAAATTTTTCGAACATCTTACCCATCTGTTTGAAAATCCCAGTATTCGGCTACATACTTACCTAGTACGCGATATAATTGGTAAAGATGAAGGAAATTTCGTCATTCATTCGTTCTATATTGGTTTAAACGTGCACGCATGACAATCTAATGAGTTTAGCGTTCTCTGGCAAATGTTTATTGTTACCACAAAGCTGATTTTGCCCGCTTATTACGAATACGTCTATAAGTATACGTACGTATGTCGTATACTTCGATACGTCAGTTAAGAAAAAATTTCTTTTATCATAATTCGCCTACGATATATCATCAAATAGCGTCAATCGCACCGGAAAATATTCGTGGCGACGAATCGAACCTCCAACGTATAGGGATAGGAATAGACACGTACTTACTTGGCGATTTCACGAAAGTGATTTATTTATTTTCTTTTTTCAACTGACGCGAACGTATTTTGTACAAAATTTTTATTACTCGTTAATTTAATTTATAACGAAACATAATCGAAATCGTACACATTATACCAACGTGTTATAGCTCGCTTATATAGACGTAGACGTTGCGAGAAAAAAAATTCAATTTGAATATGAAATTCAACGCAGCTACATACCCACGTTAATACATATGGGAAATTTGCTATCTGCATCAATTATTTGTCGCTAAAACTGTATTAAAAATACTTCAAAATCGTTTTATATTTTTACATATTCCTCGTTATTTTCTTTTTATTAAAAAAAAAAGAAAAAAAAAAGAAATAGGTAAAAGAAATTTGAACGTGTGCATTTTTAGACGGTAAATAGGTAGGTTGAACATAGTTCTACTTACTTACACTTTTTGATTATCCAGATAGGTACCAAAAAAATTCAGAAGTTTATTTCCAGCTGATTTTTCACGGGCATTTTTTTTTCGTCAATACCGAAATTACCCGAATGGAAACGCACATAATGTGGTTTATCGTATAATTAAAGAACGTTGATGACATTATATGAAGCAACCCGAATACGAATTAAAAATGAAAATGAGTATCAATTAGAATGAATAATTTCAATAGCCAATAATCACATGGTTTATAATTTGCGCTAATGAATCGATTCACACGCATGTAGTCGGGTAATACACTAATTGAATACGAATATTTATCATCGACGCCTTTACCTACAAGCTAGCAGCCACTACACACCTACAGTATATGCAGCTGTAAATTTGAAATTAAAAACATGTCTGTCCGCCGACGCATTTTGTATGCCACAAAATATCGTCTATTTCTTAATCCTGAGAGCTTTGCGAACATTAGACATCTACTTTTTCTCATACACATTTCCATAATATGCATGCCACGTAAGTGGAAAAACGATAGAAAAAACAACTCGAGTGTGTTTACTTTTTTACCACATTTTTTGGTGCGAAGAAAAAATTTATGATTTTTCTTACCGTTTTAAAAGTTCGCCTAAAAGATGACTGCGTCGATTGAAGATATGAATATGATAGCAGATCTGGGCTATAGATTTAATGTGCACCGAGAGTTACTATAAATCATTGAGAAAAGTAATTTTGGGCGAGTGTTTTTTGATATCTTTCCTTTTCGAATGGGTGGAACATTAAAAGTAGCAAAAAAACCAAATAACCCCATCACATTGGTCCAAACTCCGGAGCATGACAAAGCAAAATTTTCAAATTACTTTCTAATTTATTTTGACCATCAAAAGGAATGTAAATTTGTTGATTTTAACTTAAATTTTGAACGAAATTGAAATTTTTGAAATTCTAACACAGGATAAAAAATTTTGGGATTTCGTTCACCATTGGAATTTTATTCAATCCGTTTTTTTAATAGGATTCTCAGCTTAATAATTACAAATGTTTTTTTGGGGCCTCAGCAATTCTAGGAGGTATGGTAAGAATTCGCTCTTATGCGTTGTAATATCATATTTTATTAAAGCAAGTCAAATGACGTGAAAATTTTGGCACACCGGTAATTGTTCAGAAAAAAAAAATGAACAGCGAAACCCCCAAAGATTCAATTTCATGTATAATGACTTTTAATTTTGTAAAAATTTAAACTGATGAAAAAATTGAAATTTTTTTTGTACAACTTGAGTACCTCTACCTACAGGTATAGGTACGAAAGATTTTCAAAAGTGTAGAAATTTAGAAAAATTTAAGAACTCGAAAAGATTGAATAGGTACCTATTAAAAAAATAGGTATCATGTGACAACTGAAAGTTCTTCTAAAACTTACTTTAAAAGAATTTTTTGAAAAAAAGAGAATTTTTAAAAAGTTGAATAACGAATAAGTAAGTATTTTGATAAAATTTAAAAATCACGAATTTCAGGAGAAGTTATAATTTTAGCGTAATTATTGATAATTTCAAAAAATTGAAAATAAAATTGAAACATACAAAAACTTTTAAAAATAGGAAAATTGTAAGGAAACCAGAAATTTAAAAAAATAAATAATAGAACATCGAAAATACAAAAAAAAAATAACAAAAAATTTAAAGGATAAATAATGCGACAAGAAAAATTAAAAAAAAATTAGGTATAAAAGAATTTTCAATTTAAAAAATTAAAAATCTAAAGAAGTTATTATGAGAAAATTTACATTTGAAATTAATAAAAATTTAAAGAAAATTAATAACTGATAACGAAGTAGATAAAAATTAACAATTTTAAAAAACTTGGTTGTTTTGGAAAATTTGAGAAATTTTTAGCTTCATTTAATCATTTTACAGAAAACTGTTAGCATACTCTACTGAGAAGGTCCAGCGACGCCTATGTTTTCACTATACAAATCTCACAACTTTCTTAAATATTTCAGCCGAACTCGAAAATATGATCCGAGTGTGCCAATGCGAAAATTAAAGGTAATCTGTTGCAGCAAAATACAATCTCCGTATTTTTTGTTTATGAAAAAATTTTTTCTTGTTTTTCAATTTTAACCTCTTTATAAAAGGCAAGTTGAAGATGACTTTTTTGAATCTTTGGCAAAACTCTTCTAGATCTAAAAAATGAATTGAGAAATTTTGTACCTGTTGAATTTTTCCATAGGGTAAATGACATAAAAATATTGTGAAATTTCTACTGGAGGGCTAAATGAATTCTTTACCATATCAGAGAAGTTTTTTCTTGTTCAAAATCAAATTTCAAAAGTTCTATTTTTTGTCCAAGTTTTAATATTTTAGAAGCACTCACCTAGGGGCATTTCTTTTTCACAAAATACTTGACTTCTAAAATTTTTTCAAAATTCATTCCCTACAGTAGGTAATTATTCATTTAAAAAAATGGTTAAAAATGTATAAAAATTTTCTTGAAATTTTGTTCGAAATTTTAATTTTTTAAATTTTACTCGAAAACAATTAGTGCTTACCTATTTTTTAAAATTTCCTCTTTTAAAAAAATCCCAAGATGGGTGCTGGGGTTGCTGGGTGATACGTGTCTACTAAAAACTTGTCAAAATTATTATTCTATTCAAACAGATTTCGTCTAAAATAAAATTTTTCTAAAATATTCTCCGCAAACAAAAAACATCTCCAATATCAAAGCTGACAATATTCTGATAATTAAGCATTCATATATCAGTTGTAGTTTTCCATTCGTGGTAACGCCTACTGATATATAAAACGAAGCTTGGTATGTTAGCCGAAGAAAACGTCGCTAAAAATTCTTGCATACGCGGAAAATAAATGGGCAATAGATTGCATAATCAATACACTAGACCGCCTTAATATCTACCTAATTACTCTGAAATCAATTCATTACGACTCGAATTAGAGAACACGAGATGATTAATTTTTTTTCATTTAAATATTTACGAATATTGAACAATGACGAATACCTACCTTTTTAGTTCGAAATGTAGCTCGTTAAAAACGCATCAAAATCCTGTACCAATTTGTACGGAAGAGTAGAGTAATTTTTCATCAACGGTTGTAAAACAATACTTACACCGTCAAATTATATCGTGCAAGAAAAAAAAAATTTCCAAAAGTCCGCCTACGCGTGTGATAGATCCGACGAATTTCCTCTTTCTATTCGATCAATCGGTCAAATAAGTTATGAGAATTTTCATTAACTGCGCGTAATAAGAATAAATTCATCGGAGTCGTAATAACTGTCAACATTTTTACGCTTAGCCGAATTTGAATTATGTGCATTTGCTGAAGAAACTCGCGTAATACCTACCTATTTTCTTTTAACGAATAATAGGTTCGCATTTTTTTACATTATTCGACGCAATAGCAGCTTCATCAGATGCGAAACATAACAAACCTTCGCTCTTATTGCAGCGGGTGGGTATCGTATTACTTACCTACTTAGTAATTTCCTGTTTTTCCAGCTGGAGTTATTTTTTTGAAATCAAAATATTATAATGAGTGTAAAATACTTACGTAAAACAAACGTAGAATTAATTTTCTGTAGAAAATGTTTGACTTATATGTTCGTAAATAGATATGTAAGCAGCCAGTCACTCATTTCAATGTCACATAACACTTTTAATTTGATGAAAATACCTTAGATACAAAACATTTATTTCAAGTTTGTTTGATTCCATCTTCTTGGAAATTACCGTAATTCGGCATTTGAAAATATACAGTAAGTTGGTCTATCGTTAATATATACCTACCTGTCAGAGCTGAGCATGATCTAGATCGTTTGATCTTAAGATTGAAGATCATCACATAAAAATGATCTCGGCCGACTCTAATTTATGAAGAGTGAACACTTACCTGAAATTTTGTATAAGGTATGGGAGGTCTTTAAACTTGGACATTTTTAAAAAGCGAAATTCTACAACGGAGGGTGGAGGAAGAAGGGACCTCCTCCGGACAATTTTTTCGGAGCCGGAAGGACTTTAATAAATATCTCGGAGCTGGACCGGAACCGGAGGGACCAAGCCCCCCTCCACGACCCCTGAAAAAAAAACTTTTAAAATTTTATTTTTTACCAGTCTTTTGACCTAGCCTGTAAAACAGTCTTGCAATTGAAAATTTTCCAAAAAGAATTTACCATAAAAACGATCATTATATCGGCACAAAAGAATACTCTACAAAAATCAAATGAAATAAATTCTATTTTCAACCATCAAAGAATTAAATTCAAATTGACAATCAATTCTCT
>JAAOIU010001308.1:1080-11491 GCA_018107765.1 Hypogeococcus pungens | reverse complement strand
TTTTTTTTTTTTTTTTTTACAATTCGAAAGCTTTACCTACTAAATAGATGAAAATGTCATAATATAAAACGAATCTCGTGATGTTGTTACATGCCAAGAATTTGTATAATTTCTCGCCGCGCCTGCTGAAAGGCCAGCACAACGTGAAAATTGAGCATTACATTTAGAAACAATTCAGTTTATAGTCTGGTATCCATCTTGAAAGAGGAAACGGTACATTTTGCACTAGCCGATGATACGGAAAACGTTCCGGTAACGTCAGTCTTTCCATTTTTAGAAGAGCTTCTTTCTTCAGAAATTATTAAAACTGCGCGGAATATTTTCCTGTACAAGGCATACTCGAGTAATTCACTCTTGATTTCTCTTTCGTTCACGCACCGAACCAAAAAAATGATGACTCCTTGATTTGCTACGAGTATTGTGAAAATAATATGTCCCAGAAGTCGAGTTTCATCAAGCCACAGCCAAGGGAATGCTATACACCAGAATAATCCAAATACTTGGACCAGTGACATGACGTATTTTTTCTGAAATTCAAAATTGATTAATTTCTTCATTTTGCGCAAGTAAAATTACCTACACTGCCAGTAGATACCTTTCTTGCGGTTAAACTTTTGATTTTATTTTTGCATACCACGTTGATGAACATTACGGCGAAAAATATAATATTGCAGAACATGACCAAAGCGCAAGGTAATATGTACAGTAGCGCGTTATGTTTAAAATAAATACCGCATTCGCTTCTTTCTGTGTAGTCTGTCATTAGGACGCCGACAAAGCTAGAGAAAAAAGGAAATCCTGAAATGAAAATTACAAATAATTTGTTACAAGGATTTATTGAAGAAAATTTTAAAACCCGACAACTTACCCCAGGAAATGATTTTACTCCAGCGATAAAAAATTGTCTTTCTTTTATCGAAAATATCGACGAATAATTTTCTCCACATGTTTATACCATCGACAGCCGTCCAGAGTAAGGTTGACGACACTCCGTAATGGATCGAAAAATTTAAAAGCCAACACGGAATAATTTCATGGAAGAAATTATAAATTAGAAAAAAAGTATGTAGGAGTAATAAGGATAAGCAACAATTGATGAGTATTTTTGAGGAAATTTTTTTTCTACGAGCTCTGCAAAAAATAAAAATAAAAAAAATAGAAACTCGAGTTTGCTATTATGAAAAGTCAATTTCAAATTAGAAAAAAATAATTCATGCTGACTTTTTATGACGATACATGATTATTGTAATAATCAAACACGGAATTGTCACCAAAGAACCCAATACGCTGATAACTGTTAGAAATTCTCCGTCGTCTTCGGAAAACGCGTACGGATCCATAACTACAGAAAACGCTGATAAATGACTGCTCGTGCAAGTAATGTATTTTTCATTGTTGACAGTTTGTACTCCTCGGGTTTCCCACTCGTAAGCTAGAAATAATCACTGTGTTAGTAGTAATTAGGCTCCTTCTTCTTTTAAATTTCTAACCCATATCTGAACAAGGAAATAAAAGTTTAGGTAGGTACTTTGGCTATTCCAAAACACGCAATGCCATTTCCCTCTTGGTCGCTCCAATTGTTTTCTTTCAATTTTGAATTCCAACGCAGCTGCACCGATACTAATTTCTTCTCTTGAAGTGGTTCTTATAATAATAAAAGGGCCATGTTTAAGCTGTTGTCCGTTTTTCGTAATCGTGTGAAAACTGGAATGGCTACAGTGTTTTAATACTGCAAATTTAAATCGTATCGATTCGGATTCCATGTAGTTTACTATTTCTTTCGGCAATCTGATGAAAATTTCCTGCAAGACAGATTCAATTCGATCAATGTTTGGTACCTACGACGTTATATTCAACCCGGAATAAAAGTGACTAGGCGCCTATTAACTTCGGTTTAACATCAATTTAATCGAATTGGTCATGAAGATGACTGTGAAATTTTGAAGACAAAATCAAAATATGTAGTATGGTACCTACTAAATTATAATTTCACACTCTCGGACTAAATATTTATACCATCGGAAGAAGTTTTCACGGATAGTTATTTACGTACTCGAAATCTAAAAGAGTATAAGATAAGCGAATGTGACCTTAACGGCGGTATTCAAAAAACGAGTCAAACTTGAGTATATTAGGTACCCAAGTTTAGTATACTTACGTCGTCATTGTTTTGTTCTGTAAATGTCCAGTTAGTGTCAATATCACTTCTCTCAGTCGCTGCTGTAAAATCAACAAGATCTGAGTTGAACAAAATGTAGGTGAAACGTTTGAATCGTTATTAAAAAAAAAAAAAAATGAAAATTACCTGGAACGTAAACAGCAAAACTCACATCATCTACTATCCTTTGCGTTTTTTGAGGTACATCAGGTATATCATCAATCAACGAATAAATTTCATTCAATATCTCGGTGTCATTGTTCTCTTGAGAGACAACTTGAAGAGATCTTTGCATTTTTCTCTACAAAAATGTAATTTTAACGTAAGCATTAATGTGTTGATGAGAACATATTACATTTATGAAAAATCTTCCAAAATGAAATAAGCATGTACTTCAATGGTATGATAACCACAGCAGTCGTGTTCTGTAGTGGTTGGTTCGTCTTCGCTACTTGTTAAAAATGAAGAGATAGTTGCTTCTTGAACATTCACAGTTTCCTCTTGAGTGATGATAACGGATGAACTTTTATCTTGATCATTTTTTAAAAAACTTTGCTCGCCGATGCGCGGATATGGGTTTATTAATGTTTTTCTTGAGTCACTTGAAATGTCTTTGTCTTTAGAAAATTAAAAATATGATAAAATTAAATTGTTATCGGAAGAACACGAAACTCTAACATGAACAGGTATCACCAGGTAGGTCGCTAGGTACACGTACCTATGAGGAATTTTCAATGGGTTTCACAACCTTGTCGATAATTCAAAATAATTTATATAAACCAATCTGCGTAGCTACGCTTAATTTTTCCTCATTTATTACCTAATTAAATAGATTATACGATTTCCTACAATGATACTGATAATCGTCGAAGGCAATAATTCTCAAGTTATTTAAAAATAATTGATTTCAAGTTCATTCTTTTAACACGTAGGTACGACTCGACACCTAAATTTTTTCTCATTTTCAAAATACAAAGAAATCATTGTTCAAAAATGTTTTCAATGTTCGTTTTTTTCTCCTTTTTTTTTATGAACTTACTCACCTGACACCAGTTGAGATCGATAAGTACGATTGAAAAAATGTTCAATTACCTGGCGGACCTCCAATCCTGACCCACGTACAATCGCACAATTCGATCACGACAAATAAAACCAATAAACATCGCGAGTACATCGCACAAAACGTCCAGATGCATCGAGTACGTGAAAAAATTGCATACTTTAGTAATGTTTCAAATTTACGAGTATTTAGGACAGTAAACGTGCTTTCAAAATGTATTCAAAAACACAGAATTTATGACCGTACGAAGTTCTGACAATAAACGCGATACAACACACTGCATAGCTGAAACTAATTTGTGCGTCTCCAGAAGTCAATGCGGCTACTATACATTTCGCGACACGAACAAGGATACATGGTGATTTTTTTGTCAATTATTCTTCCGAGTCCGAATGTAAGAAACACCTTCGAATGAATTTTCTTATTATGCTTCATGCGAAAATAAAGAATTGTTTTTTCTACCGAACGCAACGACACGCTTTGATTGCCACCGACGACGTGATTCACACTAGATACTCATTCTTCAAATATGCGTAGGAATAATAAGGGATTGAAAAAATTTTATTTTCAATTTTTACTCTCACAGCCCATTAACGGATATCGCTATGAACGGTGAGTACTTGTTGAAGATAATATACATTTTGCAAATATTTTAAGTGGTTTGACTGTTCCTGAAGTACTTCAAAGTAAATGCATCAAGTTGTACTTGTAAGGCGACTGATAAAAGAGAGATTAGGTCATTTTCAAAGAACCAAATTACTTTTAGAGATTTAAAGCGTTGTAAAAAATTTCTATCTCATAACCTGGCGTAATAAATATTTTTATCCGCTATTGGCAGGTTATTTTTATTTATAAAGGATTTTTCTATTAATGTCGATTTTCGTTTCAAGCTGCCCTCACTGCCTTCACTGTTAAGTGATTAGGCAACTTATAAGACTCAAATTCAAAAAAAAGTTTGGCAATGTATATAGCTTTTGAAGTTACGCAACCCATATTTATCATTCCAGCAATAACACGAGCTATGTTTAGCTGGATGTCAATAATTGTATCAATAATTGATGAATTTCAATTTTGCAAAACAAAAGCGATTCGTGATTTGCAAAAATGTAATTTTTATTATGAAATATGAAGTTCAATTATTTTGAACCAAGTTTGCAACAAACTTTCCAATTCAAATTCGTGTTCTTCCTTTACAGTTGGATTTGAAAATGTGAGGTAAGTTGATCAAAAAATTATAGAAATTCATTTTCGAATCACTTAAAGCAACCCATTTATGTAGGTACAATCATTTTTTTCATTCTCGGGGCATTCATAGCATTTATTCGACAAAACTTAACCATGCTACTACAATCTTATTCGAAATGATTTACCATGGTGACGGTGATTGCTACGTGATCTCGACTATTTTCAGAGTAAGTACATTCACTTGTTTTATGTTTAGAAATGAATACGCTGCGTACGTTGCAGTACAAGTTCGTTTAGATTATTTGTTCCACGAAATTATCAAAATCACACGCTTATTCTTTGAAAATCACTGAACTGATGTGTTGCAAAAATAAACTATTATGTTCGAAAACAAACGCAGTCTTTGGGCAGAATAATAACAGCTAGGATCATTTTATTCGTCATCGTTCGTATCGTTCACCATTTTGTTGAATTTTTGAATTTCTATATTTCCTGTATTTGATACTAGAACCTGTAGAAAAAATGAATATTTTATTTATTTTTTCTCATTTGTTTTGTAACTTGATTGTTTTTTCATACCAAATATGGATCAACTTTTCTTGCTCTTTCAACGAGAGGAGAAACAATCACTGAATTGATATTTTTAATTTGAACGTTGTACTTTAACGAATAATCCGTAGTAGAAAATCGATAAATGCTTAATCTGGAATCAAACGTTAGAAATAGAACCGGTATCTCTTATCTCTGACTCCGACGTCGAAGCATGTAGAAAGGTTTGAAACGTAGAAATTCACATACTCGGAATTTAAATCCAATGACAATATGTAATTATGTTTATTCCATAGCCATTGTAGTGATTGTATACTGACCGATGAAACATCACGTTGTTCTAAATTTGAAACCGGTTCGCTGTAATTGTAATTATACAATCGTATATTCCCGTTACCGTATCCAACCTAAAATTAATATAATAAAATTTATTATTACACACGCACAATGATATATATGGTAATTGTTGAAGTAATTCAAGTTTACGCTTAAGCAGTCAAGATACTAACCGCGAAATACTTTTCGTCATATGGGCAGATTTCTAAGCAGGTTACTTTTGATTGATCTGAGAAAATTAAAATGATTACATCGGTATTGATTTAATGTGATTTATCATTATCTTTTTGTTATAACTGACGTTATTGTTTTTACACCTTTTACATCAATTGATTCGAATTTGCTGTATATTTTATACTTTTTATCGTACGAGCTACATTTGAAAATTAGTCCGATATTAGTTCCTAACAAAATTTTGCTTTCCGATAAAACTCTTAAAGTTGTAGTTTGAAAAGAAAACCTGAAAGTAAACAAACCCGTTATAAATCTTGAGAATACACTGAGATAGCAATTAGTCGTCGTATTCGTGTATTTACTCACTTTGGAGATAATCGAACGACATCGATAACTTGGTTTTGAAAGAATTTAATTTTACTCCATGGTGCTAATCCGATATCGGTAGATTTAGTGTAGCTTCTCGAAAGGTTCCAAATTATTAGAAAACTTTCTTCTTCTACACTAAACACCTGTAAAAAATGAAAATTTCAATCAGTGTGAAGTTGCATAACTTATCTATGTGAATATTTCGAACCTACTGTTTGAATTTTGAAATCATTTGCCAGCTCACTATCTTCTTTGGCGGACTGAATACTATCTACTTTTATTACACTGCTACTGTGGTTAACATTTTTTAAAATTTCAGCTATAAATCGAGAAGAAATCAGTTTACCTTCAGAGATTGCACACCAAACTTGCAAGTGATCAACATGTGTACCTGTGTTATAAGATGGTGATCGAATTCGAACTTCAATATTACCCAGTTTCACTTTTTCCGAGTACAACGAACTGTCACGAAGATCCCAAACGCACATGGAACTGTTTCGAATTAACTTTTAGTACAGGAAGTTGAATTTAAGAAAAACTGAGCTTATGTATTACCCGTCCTTGTGTCCGGCTACGAGAAAAGATGAATCGTCAGCTACGAAACAGCAACTTGTCACGGATCCGTAGCTTCTGAAAATCATTTTAGGCGTTAATGGCTGATGAATGTTCCATAAACTTAGAATGCTGCATCTATCGTCATCGTCAGACTGCTGAGAGTACTGAAAAACCAAAAGGAAATGATTTAATGTCATTCTTTATGAAATTAGATAATTCGAATAGTTACCTCATGCGCAGTCAATACACGAGATGAACAATGAGGATCAAAAATAACGAGAACTATCGGTCTAGACTGAAGAAAATTAATTGCGTTGCATCTGATACACGAGACCGGATCACTAATTTTAATAAGCGTGCTACTAGATGTTGCTGTTGATGAATCAGGAATAAAGGATTCTTCTTCCAGTAAAGCTATCAACTCCTGTGATGATAAGTAAACCGTTATGAAGAAAGCTAACATTACCTACATATATACCTCTTCAAAATTTCCAACTCCAACTTTACCTCGCCGACAGTTGTCATAAACTCGGTTAACTTTCTGGCACTGAAGTCTATCACAGTTTGCTCCGTATTTGGAGTATTTTCGCCTCCCACTCCTAACATGGCCTGTGTTTTAAACGTGTGTATATATATATACGTGTGTAAGGCGTTCTTTAAATTTTCAGAAGGTTTTTCAAAAAGTTGTCTACCTGTTGTAAATTAGTATTTTCGTTTAACATATTTTTGGTCAATTCTACTGGATGCTGAGTCCACTTTGATTGCGATTGTATCTCTTCCGTTTGTATTTCTATCGTCGTGTTGTCTTCGTTTGTTTGTACGTAAGCCTTGAAGATGAGAAAAAATAATTTATCGTGATAAGTGAGCATGGAGCAAATTATTTCCTTTTTATGAAAATTATTCTACTTGAGAGGTGTCTTTTCGAGCGTAACATCTCATGAAAACATCGTAAGGAACCGAAGACATTTCGTGTAGTGCGTATTGCATCACATCCAAGGTAACCATCTGCAGTAATTTTTCTCCTCTGGATTTTATTCTATTAGAAATCTGCAATTGATTTTTTTTTTAAAAAAAGAACTTTTATTTCGAGAGGCAGAGGTTTTTCAAATATTCAAATTAGCAATCGAAATTACCTCTAAATCACGTTGCCTTTTCTTGGCGCTGGAAAACTTTTGTAAACTTTTGGTATCGAAGTTGGAAAGAAAATCAGCTTCATCGTCGTTTTTTCCTTCCTCACTTTCCGCTCCACGATTTCGATACAAAGGGCTATTTTGAAATGGTAAAATTAACAAAATAGGAAACCTTGCCCATTCTCAGTTGATTTTTGTAAAATTTGCCTACCTATTTTGCCGTTTTACTTCTGTATTTTCCTTTTGCAACGCTTCTTTGATCGCCTCTAGCTGATTTTTCTGCTTTTGTCTCGATAAATCGTAACTTCCAGAGTCCATTTTCTTTTCCTCTTCATTGGGAAATTTTTCGTTCCCTACATCATTACTAGGTTCCACTTCATTAGATTGAGATTCTGATTCGTTCGAATCAGAACAAGACTCGAAATCGGATTCGTAGTCCTGTTTGAAAAAAAGTGATCGAAAGTTGAAGATCCGGTTAAGATCAAAAATAATCGTTTAATTACCTCGAAATCATCCTCATATTCGTACTCGGGATCTTTATTTTCATCAACTTTCATTTCAGAATCCTTAATTATTCCAAGTTCAGTTTCCATATTTCCTTCAATAGATTGTTTTATTTTGACTTGTATCGGATTGCCGTGGGCAGTAGAGTTACGTCTCGAGCTCGACTTAAAATCTTCTGAAGATTGTCTCAGTCTACGTTTATACACATCTTCCATGGTAGTTTTACTCATAGAAGTTCCTCTTTTCTCATCTAGATAAGACGGTTTATGTTTCGATATCCGAGGTGAATCAGGTTTACCTACAGTTTTTTCAAGCGTTCTGGTAGGTGAAGGTTTCGATGACGGAGTAGGTCTCGTAGACGGTGTAGGTTTTGTGAATGGGGTTGGTTTTGATTTGAGGTCAACATTTTTGACGGCATCTGCGATAGTAACTTTTGGTTTGATTTGTTGGGTTGAGTTGACTCGATCACTGGATGATCTGAGAGTGGAACTGGATCGAGGAAAAGTGGTTTTCTTCGCTTCAGTGGTCGACGCATTTAATTTGATTCGTGTGGGACGCTCATCCAGCGATACAGTTCTGCTGGTCAATTTCTTGGGTGATGATTTCGACGATTTGCTGACCTAAAAAAATATCCGAATGAATTCGTCGCCGAATAATGCTAAAATAATGCGTCGCAAAGTCAACAAACACTGTCGGTGCATGTTTCCTTTTCTTGTTTGAAAATTAATCGTGCTAGAACTTGTATACGTGTGTAGGAATGTGTACTTGACTTAGCTACTTACCGCTATAAAACTGTTGATTTCTGTTATACCTCCTTTCTTCATGCTTAAACGATTCTAAACAAGTATTTATCACCGTATTATCATTACAGCGTACCTACCTACGCGAAAAAAACGGCTAATTTGCACCAAAAACGAATTAAACTGTGCGCTTTGTGCAGCGTAATAAAAGCATGTGTTGGGAAAATCGATAACGTGCCGCTATCTGTTTCGGTTGCTAACAACTACATCGATTTTTACAAACGTAACCGTTCCCTCGTGTCGGAGCGAAGAAAAAGCCGCAAATAAAAGTCGTAAAATATTAAAAACAAAGCTGACACTTGCCTAACTTCAAAAACGTTTTATTACCCCGGCGAAGAAATTCTGCAAAATAATCAGCACCAGAAGTACGAGTGTTACTGTCAATAAAACGCCAAACAACGCAAAAAACAAAAATTAACACACGTTTTGGTAATGGCAAAATACGACACGTAATTAGAAAATTATTCTTTCTTGTAATTTTAGCGACGAAAAAATAAAACGGAAACTTTGCCAGTTCTCCAGAGTATAGTTATGTTTCATTAATGGTTTTGGATTTTCGTCAGAATGGTGTGCTGAAATTCCCAATTGAGAATTGGAATCTCTGCTTGATGTTTCGTTTAAGTCGTGTGCAATAAATTTATTGTTAGTCGAACTCGTACTTACTTGAATAAAATTTTAAAACGGTTCCATTGTTGGTTTTATTTTACCTCCTTTTTTTTATTGCTCGAGAGGGTAAGTAGAGTGGTTCTCTGGTTCAAAATCTAAAGATTATTTTCACTGACTGGATTTTCCTTAGGTTAATTTTGGAGAATTCAATTATTTCCGAGATGTCTGTGCTTTAACGAAATTTTGAGTTTTATTGAAATTGACATTTTACAAGTTATTTTCGAATTTCAGTCCAATTTGTTCATTTTTCACGATTTTGGTTCATTAATTGTTATGATGAATTGGCAACCCTGGAACAGAAAAAAGATAAATTTAACCTTTATTAAGCATACAAAAATTGGAAAATGATGTTGAAAAGTGACCTTGAATATAATAAAAAAATGATCTAGATCAGATCAAGATCAAAAAATGAAATATGATCTACAACGAGACCATTTTTATGCAATGATCTATTATCTTAAGATCAAATGATCTAGATCATGCCTAGCTCTGCGTGGATTTACTTCGGTAAGTAGATAAGGCGATTCGGGGGAAAAACTTTTGCGATCAAATTCTATATTCGTATGAAAGAAAACACGAGAAAAAATTGATTTTTTAAAGATTTAGACATTACCCTTCCACCCCCAAAAAATTCTGAGAGATATGAAATGGTCTAGAAAATGCGTAGAAATGTTTTTTCTACTGCCTCGCCGGGATACTGTAACTTCCTTCGCGTTTTGAAATGTTGAAAGCAGATTTTCAGGTTTTATGTTTTACAAAAACCTACAATTTATCAAAACGTTTTGTTTTATTCGCGACCATTTTTCATTTTTAAAAATTTCCTACTTTTTTTGGAAAACTTTTAGTTTTAAATTCATAAATTAAATAAAAGACTTTTCCGATTAAAAATACGATATTAACCCCAATGGTTTTGAAAGTTATCAAT
>JAAOIU010000637.1:0-11249 GCA_018107765.1 Hypogeococcus pungens | reverse complement strand
GTTCATTTCAACTTCGCAGTTCAATGCAGTTTGTATTTTTGCCAATTGCCAAAGTTCAGGTTCTGGTATTGATGCAAAATCGTTCTTTTAATTACGACTCCTGATCAATTTTAGGCTTTGTTTATGCCTCGTTCTTTTATCAGTCATGAAAAAAACAAAAAGTTGGGCTAAATTTTAGCACTAGGTATCATATTTTTCCTAAAAGAAAAACCCTACTTTCAACTCTTCACATAATTGCATCTTTTCTTTTGTATTAAGAGTAAAAAAATATAAAGTTTCAATTTTATACGCACTCTTGTTTGAAGATTCAGTGTTCACCCTATAGTAGGTTTTCTTCAATTAATGGCATTCTTCTTTTAATGTTTAATTGAAAAATGCAATCGTTATTTTTTGACAAACAAATTCAGTCGGAACAAAATGAAAACATAATTTCAACTTTTGACGAACGATAATACGATGCACAGTGCACAGCACATTGACGTTGTTTCTTATCAAAAAATTCAATTGCAGTGTGTACCTAATGAGAAGCACGAAAAAATAATGTAATTGGGGAATTTTTGTTTCGCGTTAAGTTCAATTTTTAGTAAGCAAGGTCAGTTCTTTGCCTACGCATGCAAATTTCAAATAGGTAAGATATAAAATTAAAGCAATAAGGAAAATGGTTAATTATAATAGCGTAAGTAGTATTCTTTCACAATTTAGACGACGCATGAATAACATTTATTTAACCATACTTAAAGATGAACTGATGTTTTTATTACAAAAATGAAATACCTAGCTGGGACGGTGTACTCTGTTGTGTTTTCCTTGAATAGGTCAAGTTCAAATAGGTGCGGTAAGATATTATTGAAAATCTTTTATTCCATGGCAAATTTCAATGTCATATCTCTTCCTTATCAGAAATTGGACTCACAGTTCATCCGTTATAACTTTCTTTGCATTGGATTCTTTAATTTTCCATTCTCGCGATTGTAAAGGAAGATCATCCCAAAGTTGGTAATTATTTTGTAATGGATTTGGGTCTGTGTTCCTTTTATCTTGCTGACTGCTTGTGAGTAAATATTTAAACTCCTCTTTCATCGGTTCCCATACGGTACCATTATTTTCCTTTGGGTTTGGATCGTTGAAAAAATATTATTTTACAAAACCCGTCAAAATTAAGTAAAGAAAACTTTCGAATAGTTTTCAAAATACATAAGTAAATGAGCTAAAGTAAATAATTATTTTTTTTTCAGATGTTAGTGCAAAAAGCAAATTGGAAATCAAAAACAATCTCCATGCCCTTCGCTAACGGGTAGGTATAGTTACTTCACTGAAAATAAATGAAGTAGTCGTACATTTACTTCATTAAAAATTTGCTAGATAGGCTTAATTCTATTATCGACTCAAATAAAGTATGTTGATACTCGTACTTATGTACGTACGTCTACCTACCTAGTTCTAATAAAGTGAATCCAATATTTAAGCATTCTTTTTGCAACTAGAGCATCGCTGACGGGTAATTTTTCAGGTTCAGAACATGATATAGTGAACAATGTGATAAATTCGTCACTGTGAGAGGGTAATGCTGTTGATTGAATTTTAATTGTTGAGTATCTAATTTGATTATCTGTTTGCTTGTTGTGATAGAACAAAAATATCTTAAAATCAACGCACTTATATCTGTTAAACCAATCGCAGAATGAAAAATCTTGCTAAAAGTATTTTTTATTCGATGATTGAACACGTAAAAGTATCTGGAATCTTTGTAACGTTTGGCAGCTTTAATTGAGCCATATTTTACTAATCCATCGTCCATCAATTGTGTAAAAGAATATTACACGTGTTGAGTCTACACTGGTAAGATTAACGTAGGTAGGTTAATGGGGAGTTGGCTTGGGTAAAAATGCCAATAATTTAGGTACTTGCAGATATATAGATTGTACTTACGTTGATAAACTGGCGCATAGTTCCATTGCTAATATTTTTATTCTCGAGGTAATTATTTTTTAACACAGCCGTAATTTGAGGTATGTGTTCTTTCATCGCTGTCAAAGTCGTATAACAACAAAATAGGAAAAATATTGTCTCATTGTTCATTTAAATCTGACGCCAGAGATTTGTCAGAATCGAAAAATGCTGGAAAGATAATTTTACAAAACTTAAAATTCAACTTAAGTTACGAAATTCAATAACAGTTTTCAAATTTATTTCTCGATTTCGGCAGTAACGTTCTTTTATAATTTCGGGTGAACCGTCTTGAAAGTCTTCTTCTATTGTAAAATCGAAAAGGAAAATCAATGGCATAAATTTCATGTAGTTCTTATGAAATTCTGCTATTATGCCATGACCCACATGAGAGAGAAATTTTAGAAATTTTGCAGAAAAGTTTATAACGTAGGTAAGTTGGTATGAGGGCGAATAGATTACTGCAAAAATTCCTATAGTTATGGGTAGGGTATACTCGTAATTATCTGCGTACTAAGATTATTCTAACCAGCTTGCGAATCCTCCTTCTCTAGATGTTTTTCCCGTTACCCAGGGCACTTGGTGCAGTTCTTCTCATGTCAAGTTCAACAACAACAGAGAAACTAACCATGGGTACCTACGTAATGCCACATCTTTGAATTTTGAAAATATGAATTAATCAATAATCCATGTAACTAGTGCTAACTACCTACTTATAGATATGTGATTAGGTGTTTGAACACAGACGTAGTAGGAAAAGGTGGCACAGTTTCGCATTATCATTTTGTCAGTTGATGCAGCAATTCGAATATGTTCGCGTAAAGAAAGTTATCATACATGAGACATGTATCATGATGCATGAATACTTGACTGTAGACAAAGTAGAAAAGTGAAAAACTTCGCATATGATATTTGACAAGCACTTTATCTGTATTTTCAAAGTTTGTAGAACGGTAAAATGTGTAATGTCGTACATATGTGTTTAATTTTTCTGAGTGATTCTATCGAACGCCCCAGGGCACACATAGCTCATATTTTTCCTATCGATCAAAAGTAAGTAAGTATACCTACATTGGCATATTGCAAGTTTTATTAGGAAAGCGAATAGGCAGTAGCAAGTACCTATACCTACAGTGTTTCATGATTCATGAACTTAACAAACTAAATGCCATTTTTATGATGTCATTTAAAGTTTGTCTTCTGCTTCTCGAAAGCATGAAACATTTAATAAACCAACTATCGAGTACTCGACTCGTACCTGTAGGTACATAAATGTCAAATGCCAACTAATATTTAGTGTACAAGGCATGCAACGTTCTACTCGCATAATATTGAAAAAGTTACGTTACCCAGGAGAAACAACATTCGACATTAAATAACTTTTTCGCCCTTCAAAATTCAAGGTCGGCAAACCTATTTCTACTGGTGTAGTTTAAGTAGATAACGTTGTTATCAGCACCCACCATATAATAATGACGTAATAAAAAATCGGGGAACATCGTAATTTTTTCGAACAGAGAGGATTAAATCTTGAACGGAAACTAAAAGACAGCCGATTATCTGATCTTGTGGCGGCTACCTGGGGAAACTTCTACTTTCTAAGCGACTTATGATCATTTTTGCTAAACTTTTTGGTATAAAATCCTGTTTACTTGTAGGAGATTTCGCGTAAGAGATTCCAAGATAAGCGAAATACGGACTACCACTATGAGACAGAAATTTAACACCTAATAATTTTCCATTGTCGGTGGTAACAATGTTAGCTTATATATAATTTGAAACCACCACAATAACCATAAAACATAAATTGGAAAACGTATGGCGCGCATTTTCTCTTCTTTTTTGGATGTAGGTGGCTTAAAAAGTAAGTACGTGTGGTTAGTAACTATGTAATGGAAAAAAAAATGATACAAAAAGTTTTGATCCTTCATTTTTCACATTTACAACTTGAAAAGTGTTCATTACCGTACTGCTGTTATACATATGTTCATTCATATCGCGCTTTTATCGTTTGCGGGATAAAACATAATTAGCCTAGGTCCATGAAACCTACTTATCGTCTTCATTACATTATTTACAAAGAAACCTTGTAATATTTGGGAAACAAAACAATTCCTCGACTAAATTTTGAAGTTGAAAAAAATTACAATTTCTCACCAAGTAAACCACTTAGGTACTAGACATTTTAGATAGGTACCTATGCAAATTTCTACTCATTCCTACGACGAAAAATCAGATTGGAAGATGAACTTCTTCGTTAGATAATTTATCTTAATCCTAAAATAATTATCACTTAGGTACCTACAGTTTCCCCTAATTTTATAAAATAGGTAAGTCTTTCTGTGAAGTATTAGTTCCTGCGGTTAGCTCAGGAATACTTTCTTTTTTGAATATGAGTTCAAATGTGATTTTTATTTTAAAATGATCACCTAAACACATTTTTGAGAAGAGGAGCCACCGAAAATTTTCCATAAGGAGGAGTGTGGGAGAGTTTTGGGGAGGTTTTACCCTTGCAAGAGTTCATAATGCCTATAATTCGTTAAAAAAAAATTGAGACGATGAAAAAGATGTAAGTATAATGTTCTTTTAAACTATAATATAATAAATGAGGTGTATTGTACAAAAATATAGCTATTTATCTACTTACAAAGATATAAGTATTTTTTAGAAATTTTTATTCTTTAGACAACAAAGTTTTGTCAAAATGTTATTGTCAAAATGAGTCTTTTGGGTGTACAGAAAACTGTACGGGTGTGGAATTTGAATGAAGGCGGTAATGAGGCGTTTTTTTTTTTTTGTCGCTTACTCATTTATCTCCTACGAACATTCCGGGGAAGACTGGAAATCCGGTAGTATTTCTTGCACCTTATTGTACCATTGACGTATTCTCTGCTCTTTTTCTCTTTGATGAAATAAAATTTGAGGAAGTTTGAACCAACTTTGCATACAACGTTGCGACAATTTTCTAAGGGAAAAAAAGAATCAAAATATTTGTTGATAAATATGTAATTTGGTCGATATTTGTGATTTATGGTTTGAAAAATTTACTTTCTATAAAAATTCGTCGCCCATTCTTCTTTTTTCAAGTTTTCATATTTTTGCTTATGCATAAATATTTGCCATTGATAGAAATAATTGTTTTGCATGATGAAGTCATTGAAATCAATCGCAACTTGAAGGTTACTGACGTACTCTCTGTGAATCTGTCATATTCGAAAAGAAATAAAATTAAAATTTTAGCTTTACTTCCAACCTTATACAATAATTTTTGAACCCTACCAGCTTAAATCCGTTGAATCCTTTTTTAAGTAAAGAGTTTTCACAACAATCTTGTGCTTTTTCCATCCGCCTTTGCATTTCAATTTTATAGAATAACTTCCAAATGGTAAAATAATAAAGTAAAATTTTTTCTTCGTAATATTGAGTCGCTTCTTTCATCATGAAATTTTTCATTTCTACCAGATATTTAAATGCATCAAAAGTCGCCTGGCGAAGTCGACTATTGTAGTGCTCATTTGCTTTTAAGTTTAAAGCATTAAAATGTAGTCGCTCTTCTTCCTGTTTTTTCCGCAGCACCTCTAGCCGTTGCTTTTCTAACTTGAGTTGCAAAATTTTTTTCTTCTTTTCTTCCTCTTCCGTTCGTTTTTTGCGGTCTTCTTCTATTTTCAACTTTTCTAATCTTTCCTCTTCGAGTTTTTGTTTTCGTTCTTTAATCATTTCCCATCTTTTTTTTCTTTCTTCAGCTCGTAGCTCCATCTTGGTGACAAATTCCCAAGAATTTTTATACTTAGTATGATCGATCCTACTAGGTAAATTACACATGGATAAAAATTTTGCTTTACTTCGTAATTTTTGATCGGCTTTTTCACTTGTTTCTTGAAGTAAACGTTGTCTTTCGTAGTTGACTTTTTCCTCTTCGAGTTTTATTCGAGCTAATTTTAATTCTTTGATTATGTTTTCTTGTTCGTGAATTTTTTGTTTTTGTATTTCTAGCACAGATTTTTGATTTTTATTTATCAATACATCGTGCTCGCTATTTCGTTTAAAAATAGTTAGGTTTTTGGGTTTGATCGAACAGATTAAATTATCCTCGGAATTTCCTCGATTCATAATTTTCTTAGGTTTATGATTGATTTTCACGCTGGCATATATTTCTGGACTCATGTTTTTTTTCTTGGCATCTATTTGTTCTCTCCATAAATTCATGTACTTTTTTTGCAAAAAAAAATTTCTGTTGAATACGCCCAAATCAAGCTGAACGTCTTTTTGATCAGTTTGACTTGATGAACTATACTTGGACCATTTCAAATATACTTTACGAGTAATTTTCTTTTCTTTCTTGACCGTAATGACTTGTTTAGGAAGTTGCTCTTTAAAAGTTATTTCATTTTTGATATGTTGACTAAAAGTACTCACATTTATGTAACTTTCATTTATATTCTGACTATGATTGTGTTGATGTTTCGTCCATTCTACAAAACGAATATTGGATTTTTCTTCGTCGGTTGTTATTTTGGAGAAATTTTCGACATAGGTGTGGCTTGGTCTATCGTGCATTTCAATATTATTAATTTTCAACGAATATTCTTCTTTAGGATGAGCTTTCTGTCGATAATGCGTCACGACGTCAATTATAGGAGGCGAACTGCTGAAATTCGGTCTCCACACTTTTTTATTATTTAGTAACTCCAAAGAATTCATTATATGGCTGAGTGAATAATAATAATAATAATAATAATAATAAAATGATATAAAAAAGTATATTCACTAAAAAATTGATATTGCACCTCTAATTTTTTCAGATGAATCGAGTTTATGAGTGAAGTTGCTATGGAAACGTGAAACAAATCGTAGGTACATAATACATAATTATATAACCTGAAAAATTGCTTATGATGTACTCTTACGCCATTATTCATGGCGTGAAACTGTGTTGTTTTGTCAAAGTATGTTTTTTGGTGAAAAAATTTTCGTTAACGTTGATGCAGTCGAATCAACCTCAAATTCGTTATCGCAACGCAATAAATATAAAAAATTATTTTTTAAAAAAGTAGTAAGATTGAGAACGATTCTTAAGAACGAAATTATCCATATAACGTTGCATTACGGCACAAACGTTTGTCAAACTCGATTCAAAGCCTATAAAAAAGGAAACACCTAGAAAAAATCTAGCTTGAACTTGATCGAAAGTTACCAAAGTGGTAAAGTTGAAGTCACTGTCAATTTAACAAGTTGGAAGGTTAAATATTTCGTATCGTTTGATTTAGTTTAAGTTTACTAGTGATTAATTGTGTTAAAAAATGGCTAAAGCCCATATTATTAAATTCGCGACAGGTAAAGTGCTACATTACAATTTCTGTGGCTTAGATATGATATTTTACAGCTACTCATAGCTTATCACCAAATCTGAAATACTTACCTTACATACATTTTCCTCTAAGAACTTTTTCAATTCATTGTTTTAGAAACTGTTCTACGAATGAGAGACAGCATTCCTACAATTATGAAGTACGCTAAAGCAGAATTGACACCGCCAAAACCATCTGAATTGAAAGAAATCGGTCCTGCAATCGGTAATATCATGTCTTCGTTTAGATCAAAAGGATACAAAAATTTAACAGTGAAGGTAATTATCCAGGGTTTGTGTTATTCGAGTGACTATTGATCGTTCTATCATAGTTTCATTGTCACTTTCAGGACGCTTGGTTAAACACATTGGTTGCTGTAGAAGTTGCTGGTTGGTTTTTTGTTGGAGAAATTATAGGAAAACGTCAACTTGTGGGATACCCTTTGAAACTGTAAATAACTTTATAACTTAGTTGACTCTGTTTCTAGTGTATGTATACGTTTAAGGGATTACATTCTGGCAAGAATTTTTGTAAATCGCGGTAGCAATTATGTCGGTGGAAAACTGTTTTTGATGAGAATTTATCTTATATTTAAATAAAAATATCATTGCTGAAAATATATTTTATTGTGAAATGAAACTGATGAGTTGTCATGAAATTGAGTACAAAATGTAGCCATAATTCTTGAAAAAAACCATTTCTAACCAAAACTTTGAAATATGAACAAATCATTATCCTACACAAATGAAAGAATTTTCTCCAAGTGGCCTTGTAATTTGACCTATATAAAATTATTACGCAGACAAAAGTACTTCAAAGTAGATATTTCACTCCACATCGTCATCTTCTGATTCAAATACTCCCATATCACGGGGAGGTATCCTTCGCGAATATCGGAGTCCTACTTCATCGGCAACAGTTTCAGTAATATCCAATACCTACATAAAATTAAGTACATTTTTTTGTTCATTATTTTTTTTGGATTCGGAACATTTGTATTTTTATGACTAAGTAAAAAGTAAATAAATTTACTCTTTTAAGTTGCTTTAAAGTGTGCCCAGCTGAAAGACAAAACCTAATTCTACTTTCCATCAAAGGAGTGGCTGGAAATCCAACTCCCACAGTTGCAATATTGTAATCAGCATATAATCTAACGACTGCTCTACGGAAGTGAAATGTGCAAAACAGTAAAATTCAATTCTTCGCATGAAAACATAATCACTTTGACAGCTCTTGAGTTCTAACACTTACGTTACTTTCGAAAACATGTAAGCTAACATTGGAACAACAGGAGAATCATCATTCCCATAAACAATGCATCCCATTTGTTGTAAACTTCTTCGAAAATACTGGGTATTTCGGGCTAGACGTTTAATTCTTCTTTGGCCTAAAATGTGTCGATGTTACATGCGATTATTAATTTTCTTGTTGAACAGAAGAATTATTCAAGTGAATTAACCATCGTTAGTTCCATCTTCTCCCATAATAATTTTCATAGAGGAAATGATTTGTTGAGCGACCGGGGGTGGCATCGAAGAGGCATAATATGCAGCATCTCCATTATTTCTTATATGATCAATTAACGACTGCAATCAACGGATTCCAATCCATTAGTGTTAAGCAAACTGCGCGCAAATCGAAGTTATTTGAATGACTTGCGAGGTTTTATTAAAAAAAAAAAAAAAAAATCTGTAATGTCTAACCTTTGAACCAGCTATATATCCTCCTGCTGAACCAAAAGATTTTGTGAACGTACCCATTAAAACATCAATTTCTTTAGGATCACATCCGTAATAATCAGCAACCCCACGTCCTCGAGGTCCCAAGGCACCAATACTGTGAGCTTCATCAAGGTATAAATACGCCTACAGATTACACGTGTATTCAAATAATAAATAAAAAAGAAAAACGATTGAATTAATGTACAGTTCACTGTGAATATTTTCATTACCTTGTATTTTTGTTTGATAGCTAAAAGCGGTGGTAATTTCACTATAGAACCCTCCATACTGAAAATTCCCTCTGTAACTATAAATACTTTTTTCCATGGTGTTTTGGTATCTGGTTGGCCTTTTTTCNATGTTTATAAATGCGAACGGTAGCTCCGGATAACTTGAGTCCTAAAATTAAAGATGCGTGGTTTCTTTCATCGCTCATGACCAAACATTCCGGTGATATTATACTAGCTATGTTTAATGCATTCGTCGCGAAACCCATGCCACAGATTATTGCATCTTCAACTCCCAAAAATCTAGCTGTTAATTCTTCTAAATATTGATGAAGGGTAACCGTTCCTGATGACAAATGAGGCAGGTATTAATTTTGAACCAGAAAATGCCTATAGCTTGAAGGCTTGACTCTGGGAATGAATGCGAATCACCTATTTCTTTGTGAGTGCTGCCGGTTGCACAGCCATATTTTTCAATCGCTTCCGCACTATGTTTCGAACAAACACCATCGGCTTGTGCGAATCCTAGATAGTTGTAAGAACCTAAGTTTAGATATTTTGTTTCCGTGCCTGTAAATCTACAATTGATAAAGATTATTAAATTCATTCAAGATTACATGGCTGTGCTTGAAGAAAAGGATTTTCATGCACTTACTGAAAAGTCCATCCTTTATCGTGTGTAACACGGTCTTTCAGCATCACCTCAGCGCCGGCCACACCACATATTGGTCTTTCCCAACCGTCTCTAATCCGTCTGAACACATAATTCAAGTAAAAAGTTTCAAATTTATCAAATAACGCTGGATAGCCCTAGTAAAGCAGTCATTATGTATTAGATTAACACGACGTTATTTCAACGAACCATCACTAAGATTACCACCAACTCACTTCGCGGTTTTTCTCTTTGGCTACTTTTGGAGGAAATAAAAACTGGCTCAAATACCCTAGGAACAGCAACACATAAAAGCCAATATACGCCAAAATTGCAACGTAAAAAGGAATTTTTTCAAATGATTCATTTGTCTGATTCGAACTTTTGTTGATTGTATTCTTCTTGAGTGAGAAACGCTGTAACAAAGAAGAACAAAAGGTATAGGCAAGATCTGGGGCGATACACATACAGGTAATAACGGTAAATCACATAAAGGTGCAAGTACTACACGAATTTATTCGAATTAGAATGCGTGAAATGTATTGAAGTTGAACTTTATGACACATCTTGTGCTTATAGGTACACAGAGTAGGCAAGTAAAGTAAATATACCTGCCTGCTACCCTTGTAGAATTCCGTCGGATACTTGAACTGATATTTTATCAGTAAGGACTAAAATTTCGCAGAGGCAGGTAATACCCAGCGTTAAAGTAGGTAATATTTATGATCTCACTCTACATTAAGAAATCGTGTGATTCGTGAGCGTACAAAATAAGTACAAACCAAGAAAAACTCCTTTTGAAATATGGATTTGTTACAATTCTTTCCATTTTCTCCATACGTGCTCTGAATGAATTTCTTACTTGTGGTCATATTCTAAAAATGAAAATAAATTAATACATGATGCAGCTTATTATGTTAAATAAAGTTACACTTACGAAACTAGAAAACGCATATTTTTTTGGGACAATATAACCAGGTGTAAACATATATATATAGATATTTCAGTTTGCCTCTGTTAGATCTGCAAACGTATTCTTTATCAAAATTGCACTACAGTATTACAAATCGGGAAAGAAGAGAGTGAGCCACGCGAGCATAGCTAATGGGATTTCACTCCAGAAACATTTTTTAAAAAAATACACATGTTTTCACATGCCAGTAAGGAAGTGCACATTGTTGCTAAATGAACAAAAAACCTATTTTCAGTTTTTCACCTAAAATTATGCGAAACGATTTGACTTTTTAATTTTAGGCAAAAGTCGAAACGAAAATTTATTTTAAGGGAAACTAAGCTGACTGATTAAACTAATATTTTTTCTATACATGAAAAAATCAAAAAAAAAAAAAAAAAA
>JAAOIU010000541.1:0-10145 GCA_018107765.1 Hypogeococcus pungens | reverse complement strand
AAAAATTGCACAAGTTTAAAAAACTGAAAAATTATAGAAATTTAGTAAATTTGAAAGAATCGATAAATTGTAGAAAATTGAGAAATTTTGAAGTATCAATAAATTTTGAGAAATGAAAAAAATCTTCAAAAAATGAAAAATTGAAGAAAAATTTACGTTTTGAAAAATTAAAAAAAATTAACGAGTCTATAAATTTGAAAAAAATTAATAATTAAAGAATTAGAAAATTTAAAAAGAAAATTTAAAATTTCAAAGATTCGATCAATTTTAAAAATTGAAGAAAAATTCACAACGATTATATTATACTTGAGCTGAAAAAAAAACAACGAGTTCACATCAAATAAAATCGTGCGAGTCGAAATCAGAAATTTGATCTGAACTTTTAAAGCGAACGCCTCAGAGAATGTTGAAATAGCAATACCCATTTCGCTGTTGTGAGAAAATTTGTAAACCGAATTTTCGAACATCTGGCAAAAATTCTTCGATTAGAATTTACATAAAACTAACTCTGATTCTTGCAAACTGTTGCTAGTTTGCTTGAGATGAGCTGACGATGCGGATGTTGAAGCACCGCCGGCCAACGCTTTCCTCTTTTTTTCTTCGGCCACCGCTTTCATCGGATCGTAATTCTTGCGTCGTTTCCAATTATGCAGCTCGATCTCTTGAGTCGACTTAGCCGAAGGTTTTCTAGCCGAGTCTCCGCGGCTGGTTTTAGGATGAGGAGTAGATCTGTATTTGGGTGATGTATCCGATTTCACGTAATCTTTGCAAAACTACACATTCGAATGGGAATACATTTACAGGTTTAAACGAATTAGGCATAGCATCTCGGAGAGCAACTGAGAAATAACGAACCGAATTATTACGCTTCATGATGGTTTTTGGTGAAGCCGATTCGATAGTTTTCACCAAAGCACCTACGAAAGTTTTCGACCGGACTGGAGTCGCTGTTGTGGTAACAACTGGAGTGGGTTTTTTCGATCGATCTCTACGTAAACTGTTTGAAAATACAAAGCAAGTGATGCGAAATCATTGACTAGAGAAGAACTACGATTTAAATAAAGCTCTGATCGATAATCACCTGAACGCCCGATTAAATCTAGTTATCGAGTATTTGCTAGGCGCGGATTCTTTTCCGTTTTGCTCTTTGGGTTGAATTTTGGGCTCCTCGGCGCGTAGCTGAGGTTTCATGTCGTTACGAATCATTCTTTTTTGCAGCTCGCAAACTATGTTCTCCGTTTCTCGTAAATAGCACTCTGTGTCGATTTCCTCGCCACTGGATAGATTTTTACTAGGTAATTGTTTACTCTGTAAATGAAGTTAACCGGTTAGATGGCAGGATAATTGAGAAAAACGTCGCTGACTCGAAGTTAGTACTTTTGATTCTTTGATGGCATTCTGAACGGTTCCATTAATCGCAGGACTTTGATATTTTGTACCGTTTAGCAAACTGGTTGAACTAGATTCGCGAGATCTTTCAATGGAAAATGGAATTTTCGATGTACGGATTGCTACGTAGAAAAGTAAAATCAATATAATGAAAATTGCTAATTTCGTCGATACTAAAGAAGTTTTGGCTTACTTTTAGCACTGTCTGGTTTGTTGACTGGGGGTGTTTTCGAGACTTCTCTTGATCCAGGTTTCAAAACAGAAGCGTTCTGTTCGATCCATTCGTCAACCATGCGAGTTCTTTTTTGTAATTTTTTCTCACTCTGAAATTTATGAAGAATGATTAGCTATTTCGGCTGAAAATAGCACGAACGTCGAGAAGAGTACTTACAGAAATATCTTCGTCATTTTGATTTTCCGACGTAATACCGAAAACCTGATCGATGGATTTTCTCGCTTCTTTGACTTGTTCGTTGTTTTTATCGATCGTATAAGTGCCACCTTCGCTATCGGTATCGCTCAGATTAGTAGTAGGTTGCTTATCGTTAGTAGTACAAACGGAATTATGATTAGAGTTTTCTTCGAACGATTTTCGACAAGTTTCTTTGCATCGAGGTGATGTCACAGGTGCAACTGCGGGGCTCAATTTCCCTATTCGAAAACGATATTTAGATCGCCTACTTACAAACTGGAAACAGTAGTGATTTTGAAATGGAAAAAACCAACCTTTTGTGCGAGGAATACCTTTGGGCGAATTTTCTTCACTAGTTGTCGTTTCTCGAGTCTCTGGTTCACAACCGTATTTCACAGCATCATTCTGAAATTAAAATCGAATACGATGTTGAACTGTTGATTGCACGATCGATCCTCCCTAATTATTGTTAATTGGTTTACCTTTGAAAAAAACGTATTATTCGCTACTGGTAAGGATAGAGTTCTGTAGTGCTTCTTCGTAAACATATTGGCAGTTTTGATTATTCTTTTTTGTTTTATCACGTTAGCTTTTTCGTTTTCATCTTCAAAACTAATAGTAAACGAGGTAGATAGACCGGATGCTTTGACTAGGAATTCGTCATTTCTATCATCCACGTTTTCGTCCATCTAGAAAACCCAATCTTGAGATCAAAACCGAGCTAAATAATGCGAATATTTCACGTTCTGTACGACACTTACTTTGTGTAATTTGGTGGACTGAACTCGTTCAACCCATTCAAAATACTCGCACTAGGACATCAACAACAGGAAGACCTAACACACAACAAACGAATATTGGAGTTAAGAAATTAGCATTAAAATTACGCAAAACAATGTACTTTTTTCCATTATAACATCGATTACGAGTTTGAAAAATAATATTGATGTAATATTTACCGAACTTCAATTAAAAACGATTAAAAAGTGAATACGACGACTTCGAGTCGATCGCACCAGAAGCAACGTAAATTAATTAACGAAAACGAAATTAAAATTAATAAAGTTCTCAAGCGTAAAAGTTTCACTTTCGCCAGATCACAACAGAAAAATAACAAGAAAATTCTTTACCTAATATCTTGTCAGATACTTCACGGTTGACATCAGCTCGGCTCGACTCTGGTAGTATACTTTGTGATAAAAATTCGACGTCGACCGCAGACGAATTACCTACACAGAAATTAATTTCAATTCGAAAGCTATGTACGAGCATGCAAACAGCACAGTATGAGTTCATCAAGCTACCTGCTACCTGTAATTCATATCTTATACCTTGGAGGGGACGTCGGTATAAAAGCTGCTGATCTGGTTAGAAAATTTAACAATAATCTGGTTATCGAAGTATCATTGCGTGAAATCAACGCAGAAAAACCGACACTTTCCTCTAACTGGTAAAAAATTCCAAATTGCTCGCAAATATTCTATCGTTTCACTTTAGTTATTCGTTTCAACTTTCATTCATCTCGGAAAAGTCTTTATCAAAGTGTGACGCCCCGAAACCGAGCTTTCCCCACTCTTGAGATTCGAATTTTTTCAGAAAAAAGGGATATATTCTTGTTTTGTTTTATGAACTTTCGTTTTGATTGTTTTAGGTACTGACATCCGCCATGTTGGAGATAGAAGTTTAAGATGGTGTTTGTCGTTTGTCTTTGCTTTCGAAGTTTTTGCTCGAGGTTTCGGTGTTCATGAGTTGAAATTATAACGTAAATATATATATATATCATTGGAAAGAGATTGAAATTCTACTTACATAGAACCCAAAAACATGCCGATTGAGTAATTATGCGATTTTTAGAGATTTCTTTTAGTTTGGATTTTTCAAAAACATCATCAAAAGTCACAATATTACTCAATCAATACGTTTTTGAAATCATTGAAAAGAAAATTTCAGCTTCTTTGGAATGATATATAATAGCTAATATTTCAACTCAAAAATTTACCGAAATTTGAGCCAAAAAACTTCAAAAAATAATACGTGTACATATTTCATTTTTTGTCTCCAAGATGGCTAATGTCGGTACTTTAGTTTCGGGTATCTCCGTCAATCTTCGTAAAACTGATATTACAGAAATGAAGTACGAAGCCGATGAGAAAACTTTCGTTCTTTCATGTTCCAACTTCTTAAAGCTCAAGTTGAACTTGCGAACTTGGTAGATTAAGTTTTTCAAAAACCAATTCTCCTATCTCATATTCTCGAGTAATTGAGGTTTTTTCGAAATTGTCGTGAAAATTCAATCGTATAAAACATCTCTCACGAATAATAAAGTGAACATATTTTCGAACTCCAGCGAAAGTGTTCTTGTTCGTGCAAAATTTTATCTGTTTCGTCGAAACTTACACCCATGAAGATTTGGACCTCCGAACACGTATTCAAGTAATCATTTTACTATTATCAGTCACTTACTGGCTTTGTTTTATGTGCCATGGCACGAAACTTAAATCGCGAATCTGACGTAGTGACTTCCTGTGTTTCGTATGCTAATACCTTGACACTAATTCCGAATATTTCTTCATTAGCCATTCTTGGGAAACTGTTGTTCAAGCGGCATGGAGAAAATATCCAAATCCAATGAATCCAGCCGTCATCGGTACAGATATAATTAATCGCGAAGTTAAAGATGGTGTTTTACATACGCATCGATTAGTCACATCCGAGTGGGGTTTACCTGCGTGGGCGCGTTCGGTATGAAATTATTGTTTAGGTATTTGAACTGTATCTGTTTAGTGCAATAATGTACTAACAGTTCGCTCGAACCAATCGTAGATTATCGGCCCTAGCGGCGTTTGTTACGCTAGTGAAAAATCCGAAGTAAATCCAGGACAAAGAATGATGAATTTACAGACCAGAAACGTAAGCCTTTCAATAATTATTTCTTCGTATCTGTAGAGTTGAACGATAATCCTGTTCATATTTTCGGTTTTAGTTATCGTTCGGTAATTTGGTAGCTGTAGACGAAAAGCTTACCTACGAGCCATGTCCGAATGATGCCACAAAAACGTTACTGAAACAAGAAGCTGTTGTTACCGTGCACGGTGTACCTTTATGTAGTTATCTTGAAAATTTTTTAGCTTCAAATATATCTCACAATGCGTCCAAGGTAACGTAGCCTACCGTATTGGCATCATTCTTATCATTTGAATTGCTCTTATCGAACGTGTTTTATTGTGTAGGGACGTCAAGCCATAGAATGGGTTATTGGTAAAATAGAAACAGAAATGAGTGAAATAAAAAACTCGGCTGTGAAGAATAAGGACGAAATAATCTCTCATACCAAGAAATCGTTCGACGGATTTACATCTTCGGCTCGAAAATCAATCGACGAGATGTTTCTCACGTGAAGAATAAACTTTTGTATTATGTAGTGTACTTGTACCGGTAAAATAGAAGGTTTTATTCCAATTCGCGAGTCCTATCCTGTCCTTTATCTGATTCCATTTTCACTTTAAAACGATTCCATGCTCAAAAATCCTAAAATCGTAATGTAAGCGTGTAAATGTATCAGCTTTTTTTTACGTTATCGAGTACAAATATGCAGTTTTTATTTATATATTTTTTCATTTTTGTGTACATTATTCGACGTAGTATTATAATCGTAATATTGGAATCGATTTACTGTGATTTTCGTCGTAAAAGTGTCATTTTTCTTTCAATTGTTGAGTTGACATAAAACTGAATGGAATTAGTATCGTTCTTGGTTATTCTTCACTCCCTTATCTCTGCATTATAAAATCATGAAGGTCAATACAATCAGAATGTGCGGTCAACGAGCAGTCTGATTGCATCCGTCTGAATGTTTCATTTCACCTACTCCTCTGAAAGTGTTTTCATTTTTAAAATGTTTATTTCTATTCAATCGCAAGTTGTTTTTAATTTTCATAAACCGAATAAACTGTTCATAACTTACACTATTCTTTGATTAATATGAAAATGAAAATATTGCAAAAAATTGTAGTACCTACTTGTACTTTTGGTACAAAGGAGGGCGGAACACCCAATTAATGTTTAATTCAGAGCTGTATTCTGATCTTTGCTTCGTAATTCTTGTGCGTAGTTATTTGAAATAGAAAACCATTTCAACGATAGGAGGAGTGTATGAAAAAATTCTTTTTTGTACAGCGTACTCTAGGAAGAAATCTTGTCGTCAAAACAGATCAAAAAGTTGATTTCTCCTAAAAACAAAATAATGTGTAAGGGAAAATAATTCCTAGATCTAGGACATAGTACAGTACGTTTAATGATCATAGTAATTTACGATGGAGTATACTTTGTTGATTAATTTATCTAATTCTTCAAATACCCTCTAAACTTAGGTATTATTTTCAAATTTTTGTCTGCACGGTGAATACTTCGTTTCAAACAGAAACGACGCGGGTCAAAACGACCGAAAAGTCTTCTAAGATCAAATGATCAACTGGCAAAATACAGACCGGAATTATAGTAATTGGTAAATAAAAAAGGCTAATACTTACCCTGGCCTAGTAGTTGTAAATTTTTCAGCTGTGTGTTATTGTTTTGTTGGTGAAACTAGGTTGTGAGAGTACTGCAATTATTCACTATACGCTAAATCTTGCCAAATGTCAATCTGATGTCAATATCCTCACTCCTCAGACTAAATGAAATTCTACCCGAATATCTGCATTTTTTCTATTTTCAATGCGATGCATCCGACCATGAATGCGCATTACTGATATACCTATATCAGACCCCCCCATTGCGAATCCACCATTTTAAAATGATACCTGATAATAATGATGTAAAAAAAGACTGTTAGGTATTTGAATTATGTGGGATGCGATTTCTCAGAAAATATGTCTCTCTTCGGCATAAAATGTTGCCTTTGAAAGAAAAATAGTTGCTCTTTGCTCTCGTGAAAATACGCCATGCTAGTACTTTATAAGGTGGGTATGCCATAATGGCTGGGCTGATGGCAACTGCCTTCATCGCCTTCGTGTCGGGTTCCACGATTGAACAACGCGTGCGTGCATTTGCGCATGCGTAATGAAATGACTAACTACCCTCTGTCTTCGATAGGATTTCATCCGTTGCTTGTTATTACTCATTAAGTCATTAACTAGCATAGTAAATTATTATGTTATCGGTAGTATCAGTGTCGGTATCTCGCAATCAGTAAATCAAATCGTAGCTTCAACTCGGGTAAAGTTCGAGTTTTTCTTTCCATACAACCAAATACCGAAATCGAAGATTCGAAGCCGCCCAAGCCGCGCGTGTGCCTATCGTAATATTCACATGTGTTTGTGTGGCTCACGTATTCTTTTTCAACCTATGAAACCGATGTTGGAAACCTGGATCATTTCAGGTAAGAGTGAACAACACTTTTTTGTTATTTTATAAATAGTTTTTCACCTTTTTTACCACGGCTTTCACCACTTCAATGGTGGTCCAAGTACCGCTGAATGATGGCATGTCGAGCTATTTTTTTCGGCACACAGGCGGAAAAATACAAACATTAGGTCTGTTTTTTAATGCTTCGGAGTAGAGCAGATGAGTAGATTTCATATCAGTTGCTTCAGTACACAATTTAACATAGAGCAACTGATACGAATTCTTACTCCCACTCTGCTCTGCTGTGTTCCGTTCCGAGGCGTTAAGAAGTAGACCTATTATTCTCTACGGCTTATCAGTTTTTACTTTAACTGGAGGTACAAGCACGCCCTCAATTTGGTGACCGACCGGATATAAGTCAATAAGGACATGACTGTGGAATATAACGAACAAAAGTACACGTGTTGCGTCACCTTGTCAGCGGTGAGGGCTGCTTATAATTTGAATACTTCTATACGTCCGCCATATGGATATAGTCCCCCAAAATAATCGTTATGCGGTACGACACATTATAAATAAAATGTTATCGACTGATTACAGGAAAACCCAAAGATGAATGGTATAATAATTAGGTTACATAACCTACCACGGAATGCAAATGTCTCTGATGTGCGACATTTTTTTCGAAATCTTGCGATACCGGAAGGTGGTGTACACATAATAGGGGGAGAAAACGGCGATGCCTTCGTCATATTCGAGTAAGCGTCTATGTAATTAGAATACCTTTAAAAATGTGAGCCGGTAAGGTACTCGTAATTTATATGTAGCTGCATCTTTATCCTTTTCTTGTGTGTTTTTTGTTGTTTAGAACGGATGAAGACGCTCGTCGAGGCATGTTATTCGACGGCGGTCAGATCGACACCAACAAAATAAAAATTACACTAAGTTCACATGCCGAAATGCAAAAGATTCTCATCGAATTAGCCAGCCAACAAGCCAGTACGTTGCAAAATCTCATGCAATGCATAGCAGCAGCTAGCACTTCTAGGACGTCTTCATTGAGCGGAATATCGCCCGCGGTATCTAATCTGTCCTCTCTACCATCCATTATCGATTCTTCGGTCAATACATCATCGTTGTTGAAAGCCGATAGTAACGTGCGACCTCGATCCAGATCCCGGTCTCGAGACAGAAGCCGCAACAGAGACAATAGTCGTAACCAGAACAGTCATAAAAGAAAGAGCCAATGTAAGGACAGAGACTCGATAATTAAAGCGGAGCCGGCCGACGGCGGCGCGAAACAATCCAAAAGTGAACTCAGTTCGCCGGTTAAAAACGCCAAGCCAGTCAGCGAAAGTGTTTCAAGCCCGTTCGCTCCAGTTGTCGCTAAATCTGAGACTAATGCCGGCTTAGTGAGCAAAAAGTCAGATTCTAACAGCAATAATGTCATGGTGGTTGTGTTGGACGACGACGACGATGGCCAATCGAACGTGAAAACAGAGGAATCCACACCGCAGGTCGAAAAGACCAAATCGAATTGTATAGTAATAAAAAATTTACCAGATACTGTTTCAGCAAGTGATGTCGTCAATTTCTTTGCCGAAATCAACGTTAAACCGTCTAGCGTACATCTTTTGTTTGATTCGAACTACAAAAGAACTGGTGACTGCTTCTGCGAATTCGAAAGTGAAGACAACGCATGCGAGGCGATAATGAAAAAAAATCAAACCAAAATGAAGCACAACACGGTGACAATATCAACGACTACTAGAGAAGAAGTCCTGCGAGCGGTTGGTAACCAATTACCAGAAGAAGAATACCCCAATGCAAGATGCAATAATTCGTTTCTTCCAAATTTCAATCCATACCCATTGATGTTGTATGGAGGACAATCTTTTAGCGGCACAAGACCTGAATGGTTTCTGCCTAGAGGACCACGCTATAGACAAATGTCCGGACCAAAAAATTTTGAAAATAGTGAATGCGCTGTATTCCTCCGAAATGTACCTTATGAATCAGGGGTCGATGACATTCTAAGATTTTTCAAAAATTTCGACGTGAAACCTGAAAATGTGAAGAGAAGATTCCGAAGAAATGGTCAACCGACTGGCGACGCTATAGTATGCCTAAAAAGCCCTTTCGCAGCGAGGGCGGCTGTCCTGCAACTTAATGGAAAAACTATCAGAGGGCGAGTTATTTCTATGCATCTGTGTCCGACATGATAGGGTTTTTTCCCCTTTTTTTTCAAAACGACTAAACGACTGACTGATTTTGAAATTTATGTCAGAAAACTGAAATGATATAAGTTCCAGTTTTCCATTTCAGTTCCAGTTCTCAATTCTTGGTATTTTTTAATTTCATTTTCAGTTCGAGTTTTTTGTGCACTTACTCCTCTCACACACAAAAACCAACGAATTACTTTTGTTTTTAGTGGAAATATAGGCTGTGATAGGGCTCGTTGAAGGACGAGAGCTTTTTTTGCGGACTTGAAAATTTTTTCTCTATCAAAATTTTTTTCAACCAATTTTTTCCAAATGAAATTTTTTTCCACCTAAATTTTTTTTCAGGAATTTTTTCCAATCTAATTTTTTTTCTACTCAAAGTGTTTTTCCATCAAAATTTTTTTCAAACGTCAAATTTTTTTGTATAAATTTCTTTCCATCTAATTTTTTTTTCACGAATTTTTTTAAATCAAAATTTGTTTTTATTAAAATTTTTTTCTACTCAAAAGCTTTTTCTATCAAATTTTTTTGTTCACGAATTTTTTTCAATCCAACTTTTTTTCCATCAATTTTTTTTTTCACGAATTTTTTTCGATCAAAATTTGCTTCCATCTAAATTTTTTTCACGTATTTTTTTTCAATCTAAATTTTTTTCTACTCAAAGTTTTTTCAACTCGAATTTTTTTTCCATCAATTGTTTTTTAAAACGTCAAATTTTTTTATATGATTTTTTTTTGTTATCAGAACTTTTTCTTCACGAATTTTTTTCAATTAAATTT
>JAAOIU010000200.1:0-10307 GCA_018107765.1 Hypogeococcus pungens | reverse complement strand
TAATGTCACTATACACGCCACAAAATGATATCACAGTGATGTCAAATACCACGGGATGCTAACCGGGTTATGTATATTTCAAAAATACTTCCTGTTACTGTTAGGCAGAAAGATTAACAGCTTTCCAATAAAAAAATGAGCGAAGTGGGCGGAATTAATGCCCTCGTATTTACTCTTGTGGGTTGTGGGATACTTGTGGGTTGTGGGATGTTAATTATTTGTTTCAACCTAGGTAAAAAAATAGCAGCCAAAATGCGCAAAACTTCAACGGTTCATGTTAACTGCCCTACAGCGTATTCATTTAGAACATTCTTCATTTCTTCGGGTTCTGATGTTGATTTTTATCATATACATAGTAGAGGGCGAAACGATAGTTATTAATTTTGAAAACATATTTCGTTAGTTTATTTCCTAAAAAACTCATTTTACTCAGAGATGTAAGTTTGATTCGCGTGAAGTGTAATTCAATCGACTCTCCAAAGTAATGATACCTCATATAATCCGCAATCGAAATTTTCACCATGAGATGGATAAACACAAGTTAATTCATAAGCGACAGAGCAAGCGGCTAGCACACTATATACACCCAGAAACTAAATTTTAACGAAATTAAGAATTATTTATTTTAAAAAACAACAACATAATCTACAAATTTTAAAAGAAAATAAAATCAAGCTGCAGTCCTCAAAACCTTTGCTGCTTTAATTTCATCCAGCTCTTTACGCTGCTGCTCAATTATTTTAGCTCTCTCTTTCAAAAACTGCCCATACTCTTCCGGATCCAGATGACGAACAATTTCAATTCCACAAGAACGAGCAATACCCACAAACCGCTGAACAATCTCTTGCAAAGGCATACATTCAAGCGATTCATCTTCAGATTTAATTTTAGCTATTTCGTACAAATGTCTGTGAGTAATTTTACCAGCAATTTCACGACCTAAAAAGAAATCTAGGTTTATCAATCAACGACTAACGAAATTCATAATCTTGGTTTTTCTTAAATTGGCATTTACCTGGTTGCATGGCTGCTCTATTGATTCCGGCTGCTTGTTTAAGGAAATAAACAGTAGGCGGTCGGTTAATAATCATATTAAAAGAACGATCAGCGTTAACGGTAGCCCGAGTTGGAAGAGGTATGCCTTCTTTGATATTTTTGGTTCTTTCATTGAACTCTTTACAGAATTGAGCTATGTTGATACCTCTCTGTGGAAAATTCAACATGTTAGTAGATGCGAAGATTCGTAATGATAAGATATATTGACACACTTGGATGATTTTGGTCGTACCTGGCCCAACATCGGCCCTAAGGGAGGATTGGCTGAAGCTTGACCGGCAGGAATATTTGTTTTCAATTTAGCATGATGTAACACTTCTTTAACTACTCTACCTTTGCGGTTTTTACTCATTTTAAATCCAAATTATGTTTTATAAATTTTATTAAGAACAGCACCACAGATTCAAAATCAATCAAAACACTGAAAAATTTCCTCAAAACTCAAAAACATGTCTCTTTGATAAGAATTGAAGTGTGTGATTAAAAAAATGGTATCAAAAACAATGTTGCCAAGTGAAAAATTTCGTAATACCCGTTTTAGAAAAGTTGAAAATTCTCATTAACAATTATCATCGAATTGAATCAATAAATATTTTTTTCAGGTATTCCGTCAACTTACGTTGAACTTGACACATAATGAGCTATTTTCAAAAATATGTTTTACACCATAGTGATTAAAATTAAAATTAAAAATGAAGAAAATTTCGTTTCGGTAGGTAGAATTTTCTTATGCTGGCAACCTTGCTATTGAAAACATCTTTTCAGCAGAAAAGTAAAACCCGAAACCGAAAAAACGAAAGTGATCATGATAGAAGAATTGATGAACGTGATCGACTAAATAAATCAAAATTTTCGTATTTTACATCAAGTTTCTTCCTTTCTTCATTTCGTGTTTGTTTCAATTTAATTTTATAGAGAATACAGCAAATTATTGGTTTACTATCCTTCGACGGTATCTCTCTTTCTTTGAATAGACTCGCCGTGCTACCGCCCGGCCTGATCAAGATTCTGACCCAAGAGCAGTTGACAGATTAGAAGAGTAAGAGTAAGTTGAAATGAAAATCGTATGCGGTGTCGATGTATATTATGTTGTGTTATTCCTGAATGTAATGGTGTTTTCATTACCTACACAAGGGTAGTTCAATCTATTGTAAATCTTTATTGAATTTAGAATTCGGAGGGAAGCGAATAAATGTCCAACACATTCATTAAAAATTATCAATTTTTTCCTCGTTACGTAATCGCAACTTTTTTCCGCAAATTGAAAATACGATTGAAGTAGAGCCACAGTCACCTTGTCTACTAAATAATAAAATCCTTCATCCCACCCGAAATAGTTGTGTTTGTGTCCACCTCTACGACACGTTTTTTAAACTAGTTTAACTGATTACATTAGAAGAGGAGAAATCAAAGAACGAAATCGTCAATCGTCGTTATTATTTGTAAATTAGGTACTTCTCGTGAATCAACAAGGTTCGTAGTTGGCCTTCATTTATTATTTATACATAAATGGCAAAGTATTATTTAAGAAAGTAGACAACTATGGCATAGAAATAGCTTATTAATTAATGGTAAAGGTCAGTTTCGATTTCACTATTTTGACGTGTTAGTCCTAAATTACTATTCCCCGTAACTTGACCCTCGATTGCGCGTATTCTTCAAAATGAAGTTATTAATTTGTGTTCTGATTTCGGTTTCTTCCAGTTCGTACGCGATGCCCAAAAACACCACGACGCTATTGAAAAATCTAAGATCACTGTTCAGGAATACCAACTACGTGAGTGAACCTTTACAAGGATATATTGTACTCTCAGATGACGCTCACCAGGTAACTGAAAGAACATCTAATATTGAGAACTGTTTGCGATTATTCATTTCAACTGTAAAATATAATTTTAGAACGAATACCTCACACCTCGAGATGCACGCCGAGAATACATCAGCGGCTTTTCAGGATCAGCCGGCACAGCAGTCATCACAGAAACGAAAGCAGCATTGTGGACAGACGGAAGGTACTTTCTGCAAGCATCTGAAGAACTCGACGAAAACTGGATTTTAATGAAAGAAGGTAAATTCGGCGAATGATATCATAATTCGTGATTTAAATTTGTTTTTAAAGATTATTACGGTCTACAGGTGTTCCTGACACCCCTACGAAAGAAGAATGGATCAGAGAAACACTGCCAATGGGAGCCAAAATAGGCTTCGATCCATTGACGATGAAATATTCGCTGTGGAAAACGCTACAGATAGAGCTAGAGAAGCGGAACCAATCTTTAGTACCAGTCAATCCGAATTTTATCGACTTGATTTGGGAGGGTCAACCACTACCTCCGAGTGGACTTGTGGATCCACTACCGATCAAATACACAGGTACTTCAATATCTAGGTAGAATATTTTACATGATTGCTAATGAATTTTTGAATAATTTCAGGTGTCAGAAGTGGAGTGAAAGTGGAGAACGTTCGGAATAAAATGTTGGAAAAGAATGCGACGATTTTCCTAGTAACTGCTCTCGATGAAATAGCTTGTAGGTTGAAGAATCAATTCGGTTCTTGCTTTCTTGGTATAGTATCGTGACGATGATTAATTCGAAATGAATTTCCAGGGTTGTTAAACTTGAGAGGATCGGATATACCATATAATCCAGTATTCTTTTCTTACGTGATTATCACTCCAAATGATGTTCATCTCTTTATCGATGATAAAAAATTCACCTCAGTTGTTCAGCAACATTTCATCGACGAAAACCTCAACGTTACTTTGCATCCCTACGAAAAAGTACAGTCGTTTTTGGCTTCCTTGGTAAGTATTTTATTTACTGATAATTTTGATTGTTTTTATGTTTGCCTAAAAAAGGGTATTACTTTACGTAGGTGGAAAGCGATCTTGGTGAAGAAGGTAAAACTTGGATAACCAGCAGTTCGAGTTACGCTTTCTCGAGCATGGTACCTGAAAAACAATTGCTTTCTGATGCTTCGCCAATAGCTGTAATGAAAGCTATAAAGAACGAAGTCGAAACCGAAGGTTCGAAATTAAATTTAAATAAAACCGGGTTTACATTCACAAAGATTAAAATTCCAATCCAGTACAGGTTTGATAAACGCTCACATCAAAGACGCGGCCGCACTTTGCTGTTACTTCGCCTGGCTAGAGAAAGAAGTAGTTACTGGAAACGTTAGTGAAATATCCGGCGGCGAATATTTAGAAAAATGTCGCCAGTAAGTCATTTGTCGATTTATAACATCTTGTCGAGCATCTAACTTATACCCACCGTTCTCCGTAGGAAACAAGAAGACTACGTAGGTCCTAGTTTCGACGTCATATCATCGTCTGGTCCAAACGGAGCTATAATCCATTACAAACCGAAACCAGAAACGAATCGTCTCATTACGACGGACGAATTATATTTATGCGACTCCGGTGGCCAGTACAAAGATGGCACTACTGATGTAACCAGGACGCTGCACTTCGGTTCACCTTCTCAGTACGAAAGAGAATGCTTCACGAGGGTTTTCAAAGGTCAAACTGCTCTGAAATCTACCATATTTCCGGAAAAAATCAAAGTAAGCTTCGTAAACATGAATTTGATAAACTGTAACGAGATATTAAATCCGCGTTTCTATTGCAGGGCAACACACTGGACGCATTTGCTCGTAAATTTTTATGGGACGTCGGATTAAACTATTTGCACGGTACGGGGCACGGCATTGGAGCTTATCTAAACGTGCACGAGGGTCCTATGGGTATCTCATGGCGAGAATATCCCGACGATCCTGGTTTACAAGTTGGAATGTTTTTATCTAATGGTAATTTTGTATACAGTTTGAAAAATTTCGCATATTGCGGGGGGGGGGGCAAAAATTTTGAACAAATTATTTATCTTCAACTTCCTGTATAGAACCTGGCTACTACGAAAATGGTAAATTTGGAATTAGATTAGAAAACATTATCCGAATAGTGCCAGCTGAGCCGAAATACGCGTCGGAAACGAAATATCTCACGTTTGCCGATGTTACATTGGTTCCAATTCAGACTAAATTGTTACTTCCTAATTTACTAACTAAAGAAGAGGTATCTATTTTTATTCGTATTATTCCTGCTAAAAAACAAATTTTATATCAATTTTGCAATATTTTATACCAGATCTCATACCTGAACGACTATCACGAATTATGCCGAGAAAAGGTAGGCAGTTTGTTGAAAGAACAGAAAGAAACAGCTGCTTTAGAATGGCTTTTGAGAGAAACAGAACCCATCGGATGAACTTAGGCGTAAATTAAATTTAATGAAAACATTTCCTAATTTCATAAATTTTATAAATTCATTTTTTCATACCGAAATATTACGAAACTCGAAAATTTCTTCGCCTTTGTAAAAATGTACTCATCGATGTATTTTATTTCAAGTGTTTAAAAGTATTTATATATGTGTGAGGCCTGAGGCGGAAGGAGTTGGTTAAATCATTCAATTTTCAAACTAGTCTGATAAATGTTTTTTTCTTCCTCTTTTTTCAATTGAAATGTCAGTGAGGACGAAAAAGAACGAAACTAGGTGTAATTTACCCAGTTTGGAGTTCCTTTGATAAAATAAACGTAATCTGTAGGGATATTTTATTGTTACCACGTTAACGTATTTTTATCTGCTCGCGGGCTATTTTCTGAATAAAATTGATTATACCAACGACGATGTTTTACTATTGAACTTTCTTCTTTCGTCAGCAAAGGTTTGTCCAGGTATTTTTTATGGTTCCAGATTATCACATCTCGTTCAAACTGAAACAATAATGGTGATTTTTACAAATAAAATGGTAAAATGCGATTTTCCGTGATCTCAAAAAACCTGGGTTGAGTGGGAAAGGTGAAAATCCATAAACGTACATGTACAGAATTTTTTCGAAGGTTAGATAGGAAAGTTATGATCTACCAATTGTTATTTCATAATTTAGCTATTCAGTTTTTTCGAATTTTGAAATTCGATTCATTCTTTTTTCAATCTGGGAATTTGATTTTTTGAATTTCAGAATTCGATAATTCATTTTTTTTTATTTTGAAATTTGATTGTTTGAATTTCGAAATTTGATAGAATTTTGGAATTCGATAGTTCGATTTCTACATTATAATGGTCAACTTCCTTTAGTTTTTTTTTGTTTTGATTATTTTTCAACAAACTCATTTTTGATTATTTGAAATATGTATTTCATTTTAGAAACTATATAATATGTTATTATTCTTTTGTTTTTCAAACCAAATCACCGTCTTACGGTAGTTACGTAATTAAGAAAATGTGTTTTTGGTTGATCTCTTTTTTGAAAGATGTTTTTTCCCCTTTATCGAACGAATTACTTTTCAAATTTTTGAGTCGTTTTGAATAAATTATTTTACTTTTTAAAATGCAATATCTAAACAATAAGAAAAGCTATATCTTCCAATTTTTTAAGATTTTGTTAGTGCTCTTATAAAAAATTAACTATTGAAATATTTTCTCACCAAAATGATTTTTTGAACTCATTTTGTAAAAATTTCTTTCTTTAAAAATAGAATTTAAAAAACTTTTTGCATAAAAATTAATTTTAATTTTTTTTTCCAATTATTAAAATGCAGTTTATTTTACTTTTTTGAAAGCGCAGTTGCCTACCTTGAATAAATAAGGGGTAATAATTATTGAAAATCTAAACCGTGAATCTTGTAATATAAACTAACCAGAATACTTTCGGTAAAGAACGTCAATGTTCCATACAATGAGGTACCCAACGGATAGAACATTTTATGAACGACTTTTTGGAGCAGAGGTTCAACAGGCGTAACGGTCTGCAAAATGATCATAGGACCGACGAATGTCTCCACGTTCATCACCACGTACCCCGGACCAATCTAATGAACAAATCACACGTCGAAAAACGAGAAAAATAACATCGCAGGCGAATGAAATAATAATGAATTACAAGCATTACGAGAAATTGATCGCAATTATCTACTCACCTGGTCCGATTTGACATTCATTCTGAAAGCCTTAAATTTATCAAAAAATACTGTATCGGTGTATAGTTCCATAGATCCGATATGTTGCTCATTGGGTGCACTTCTCGCTTTCCAAGATGCTACCCAGTTATGGCGGGCCAAATTAGCCCACCATTTGCTCATATTGAATAGGTTACTACCGGCGAACACAACCGGGCCGTGTAATACTGATAGGTGAGTCACATCTGCGCCATTTTCAGGAATCTCCTGCCAAATACTTAATCTGTTGAACGATCATTCGCAATGGAAGTTGGAAAAATAAATGGATTCGCTTAATAGATACCTGAATGTGGGAATTGACGTAATATTCGGTACGACCACGATACCACCATTTTCTACTATCGATATTTGGAATAGGTTGAGGATACCAAAACGGGGAAAGGTTCTCAGCGTGGTACCAAACAAAAATTAGCGAGTTAACTTCGCACGAATGCCATCGTTTTATCACACCTTCCGTTGGAACTTTGAAAAAAAAAAAAATAATTGCCAGTTCACAAATCTTTTTTTGTGGGGGGGAGAGAGGTCACTCGTATTTATTCTTACCAACGTCTGAATAAGGTACCTGGACGCACTGTCCCGTCAAGCCACTGAAAACCCATCCGTGAAAAGGGCACTGCAAACAATCCCCTTTGACAACACCTCCTATGCCCAGATTAGCGCCTAAATGAGGGCACATCGCATCGAGCACACGTATTTGACCATTTTCGGCTCGAAATACAGCGAAATGCTCGCCTGAGAGGAAACAAACCAGAGATGATTCAATTATTCACGACGTAAATTCGAAAAGAAGTAGGTAGTAGTACATACCAAGAGCTTCGACGTGCTTAGCTTCCTTCACAGCTACGTCGTCCGAGTCCAAAATGGCAAACCACCCGTTGGGATAAACCGGTGGTAAATTACCGATGATCCTCTTCTTTCTGGACTCCTGAGTGACATCGATTTTGCTTTTTCTGGTACATTTGATTCGTTCTTTTTTGTATATGTGGTCGTATCCGACGTCGCTTAAATCCTACGAAATCTGACCGTCAAATCTTCGTCTACCACGTTGCACATTACTGTTTACATTACAAAGTTTCGGCTATCTTTTACATATATTCACCTTGACGATATTTATCGGCTTTAAGTAAAGACGAATGGCTACCAAGATGAAGACTGCGACGGATATGTTGAAGATTGGAATGTCTGGCAGAGGTGGCAAGGCCCAAGAGGTGGCTAAATCGCTCAGAATCATTTCCTGCGAAGAATAATAAAGGTAAATATTTAGGTTCAAGTTGCTCTTTGATTTTATCGTATTTTGATAAAATTAAATTAGTTTGAACCGAATATCTACATTTTTCTATGCCTATGCGCACATGTAAATGACCCAAAAAAGCACGCTTGACTAAACGTCACACGACAGACCACTCGGATCATTTATTTTAATCATAAAAAGCTCGCCGTTTTGCTCCATTTAGATAGAGATAATGGGTAATTGAAAAACTAAAAACCATTCTCAATGTAAATTAAAGTAAATATTATTTGGAACCGAAATATTTCAATTTCACGTTGAAAATTTACTCAAGCAACGTGATGATAGGTAAGGTAAGAAATGAAAAATTAGACGAATTGAACAAGATTAACGAACTTCATTTGTTGCTGTTTCCATTCGTATCTGTCGTATTAGGTAATAATTTTGCCCGTGCATTTCTATAATAAGTACAATATTTGAACGGTTTATCAACTTGTACGTTAATTCGAAATTCCATCGCAGGTGATCAGTATTCGATTGGAAATGATGTAATTGTAGGTAATCCCTGAGTCAGATTGATTTCTCCCTTATGACGACCTAATTTGCCACCCGTTTATACATGAACTTTCACTCCTTATTCAATAAAATGTGTATCGCATAATGTTTCGCAATGATGAGTCATCCAGCTTCGTCATACAGTGTAAAAATAGCTTCTATTGAAAATAAATCGCTCGGTATGGTGCAGCAATGTACTCTTGGCGGATTCCATAAGGAAGTGGAACGGATTCCGTTTCGCAGAATCCGCCTGATCGGATCGATAAATGTTTCAAAATCGACAAACGGCGATTTATTAAATTTTCCAAAGAATAATCGAATTATCAACGTTGAGTAAGTAGTTACTTTGCTAAAAATTAGTGAAATAAACTAAAGAAAAATGTCGAAAAATAAAAGTAGAATTCGTTTAACAAATCGAAAATCAAAAAATAGAGAAAAAAAAAGAATCAACACAGTAAAATGCTCACTTTTAAAAAAATTAAGAATGGGAAAAAATCCGAATAATAGAAAATGTTTTAAAAATCGAAAATTACCGAAATAAAAAAGTACCTAAAATGAATTTAAAAAAAAAAAATCAAAAATCGAAATAGTCGTAGATTTCTTCCTTGATAAGTATTAAAAATTGAAACAATAATCGAAATTGGATAATTTCTAAAAAATCGATGATTTTTGCAATTAAAATGAATCATCGATTAATCTGATTTAATAAAGTAAACTCAAATACATAGATAACTAAAAGTGAACGATTATTGAAAAAATGTACACTCTAATTGAAGAATACAATTGATTTGTTGAATAGGTACCATGATTTTAAAAAAAATCAAACGGTGAAAAATGTTTTAAAAATTGAAACATCCAAAAATATCATCGATTTATCGAACTATCAAGTTCAAAAAAAAATCACAAAGTAAAATCGATATAAGTGGAAAACGAATTAAGAAAACAATAATTTTTGAATATCGAATATAAAAAATCAATACTTACACCTCTTTGCATACATAAGGGTAGAGGTGGGCAAAAATCGATTATTCGATTTTTTCATATTTTGTAAATAATCGAATCGATTTTTTGTCTAAAAATAATCGATCAATCGATTAAAAATCGATTTTTTCAGGTTTTTATTATTCACCTTAGGAACCATTGAGTTGACTTTTCTGATAGGAAATTCAGCGTAGAACAACTTGCCATACGACTTTTCTCCCTCAAATTATTCGTTTTGGCTGTAGAGCTGAAAATCCTCAGTTTTCTCACGATTTTTTTTGAAGTTTGCCTAAAAATTTTACTTAAATTCGCGTAGATCATAAAAAATAGATTCTGGTTGAAAAATTTGAACAGAAAACTTTTTGAAAACTCGACTAATTTTGGAACCCTCCACCTCCTCTTGGAAAAACACAAAACAAAAAAATGAAAATCATTAAAAAGCGGTCTAATTTCGTTGAAAAATGAT
>JAAOIU010000097.1:1465-13183 GCA_018107765.1 Hypogeococcus pungens | reverse complement strand
ATATAGTTTTAATGCGCCTACATTACGTAATTTTTCACGCGAAAACCTTGAGACCAGCAGTAAGTTTTTTAATTTAATTTTAAAATACATTTTTTTAACATTCTAAAATTCATTCTTTAAAATTTGCATAATTTTTTCAGTAAAATGAATTTTTTAAGCAATTATTTTTCAAAAAATTTCAACAAGCTCTCACTCTTTCGAATCTCCTATTTGCAAAAACTTCAAAATTAAAATTTTTGGAAAAATTGTTGAAATTGTTTTTTTTTTGAAAATTTCAAAAACTTCTTCCATAAATTTTCAAACTTATTTCTTTAAGAAAATCTGAAATTCATGTTTTTGGAGATTTCAAGTGATTTTTAAAAAAATTTTCAAAGAATTTTCACCACAAAATCCCTCATTTAAAAAAATTCAAAAACGTTTTTTTTTTAAGAAAAAACCATTTAGACGAGCAAAAATTTGAAAAATTATTTCGAATTTTCGAAAAACTCAACTACATTTATGTACGTTTCTCCCGCAGCCAACGATGTGCAACTCCATCATCATACACTTATACTCAAGCTTATGTTAAGTTTGTTTAGTAAAAGAATTTACCTACCTACGATTTAAAAGAAACGGTATTTTCAATTTCAGCTCAGACTACATGTAATCAAGGTATTGGCCGTGTGGTATACGAGCGACTGCCGGATCAGCAGTTACAAGGATTCGACGATGACGTGGTAAGTTGAATTAATCTTCATACGTTTCATACCGACGCAACGTAATATTAAACATCGTACCCGTACCGTCAATACAAGTACGTACATTACATATCTACCATTCGTTTACATTAGGTACGTGATACCGCGCCACCTTTTAGAGTATTAGAAAAATGTCAAGAATTATGTTTAAGAGATCGTACAGCGCAAAATAATCTAGTAAGGACATGCACGTCTTTCGACTTTCAACCTGGCAGCAGGATAGCGTCATTTAGTGGAGTAGTAGAATATGAAGAATCCACTTGTTACCTAACAAGGGAGCAAGCGGGCCCAGAAGGGATTGGGGTCTTGGTCCTCGTGCCAAATAGTGTACATTACACAGAAGTGTGTTTATCATGTGAGTACCTGCAAGTTTAGTACTTCGAAAAGAAATTAACAAGAAAAGTTTATATCGATGAACTAAGTTAATCTGATTAACAGCTAGTCGTATTGAAAGAGAATGCCCAAACAGGCATTACGTTTTCGAAAGGCATGCCAGAAAAAAGCTGAAAATTCCTGTGACCGATATGAGAGAGGTAGTCGCAGCAAATCGAACAGACTGCGAAGACAAGTAAAATATTAATCTATTTTTTCACAAAGTCATAAAGAAAAATCATCCAGCATTATTGGGATATTTCAGATGTTTAAACGAATTCACATTCGTATGTCGATCGGCTACCTACGACACGACAGCTCGTACTTGTTGGCTGAGTCGTTTTACTCGTCGATCTCATCCGGAGCTGTTCGAAGATGATCCGAATTCCGATTACTTAGAGAATACTTGTTTAAACGGTAAATGTTTGCATAATTGGGACTAAACCAAATGACATTAATTTGCATTCCTACTATAACATTTTGAACTTTTCGTAGTTCATAGTATGCGAATAATTTTGCATAAGATTTTTTTTTTTCAATTTCATCATTATTTCTCATTAAAATTTTTTGAAAATTTTTTCAGTCGAGAGACGATGCGACGGTCCAATAATTTTTGTTAAAGAAGAAAACAAACGTTTGGGAGGTCCTTTCGAGGTCGATATTTACGCCAATATATCTCTTGTTGAATGTCAAGCTCAATGTTTGAAGGCAGAAAAGTATTTCTGTCGAGCTGTCGAATACGACGAGCAAGTAAAAAGATGTATTATATTTGAAGAAGATTCAATGTCCCAGAAAGACGACTTGAGGATTAGCGGCAGCCCATCTCACGATCTATACGATCTCGTTTGTCTGGACAATGGTAAGTGTACCACTCATCGGCTGAAGACATCATATTGAGATCTTCAAATTTCAACTCATTATAAATTCGGTCAATAGTAAAAGGAAACGAATTCCCCGACAATTCCGTCACGTCGCACTTATTCGCCGAAGGTCGCAGACCCGACACTGCCTTTCAAAGGTACAGAAACAACCGACTAGGAGGTGAATTCCATTCAGAAATTACAGGAAGATCACTGAGCGAGTGCTTGGACGAATGTCTAAGACAAGTTAGCTTCCAGTGTAGATCAGCTGTATATAGTGAACGATTCCGAATCTGTCGTTTGAGCAGATTCAATCAACGAGACGGGTATCGTGTTATTTACGACGCGGATTACGATTACTACGAAAATCTAATGCGTAAGGATTATACCTCATTTAATCGCCTCACTCGAAGATTTATTAAACGATAAGTAATTTAAACAGAATCTGCTGGTTTAGATGGCTTAGGTGGAGGTATAACAGGACCTTATCCGAGACCAGATCCACTGGGACAAGATTCACAGTATCACGGACATGGCAGACCACCTTACGCACCATTATCCAAACCAATAGGTACGAAGTCATAGGTTTGATCAAAGAGCAGAAATGATTTTTAATCAATTCATCATCGCGACTTTCAGGGAGTAGCGGATTCGGCGGTGTATACAGTGGTGGAGGTTATCCTGGTTATTCCGGAGGTGGGAATCAAATTCCCGCTCAACCATATGCTCCGCCGGGTGATGTTGCTGGTCCTGGGTATTGGGGTCACTATGGCACCCACTCCACAGACGTCTCACCTTACGGAGTTTCTCCTGGCAGTAGTAGCGCGTACCCGGTAGGGAGTATTACACCGGCTCCGAGTGTTGGAGTTGGATATCCTCCAGGAGGAGCACCTCCTGCTTATGGTGGATCGGTACCACCGATCGGAGGAGGATCTTTGGGTGTTTCTCCGGTGTCGCCCGGATATCCGTCGTATCCACCTTCACTGGGAGGTGGACCTGGTGGAGCGTACTTTGGCGGTGGCGGTCATATACCTCATAGACCATTCAACGTGAGATGCGATGAAGGCGACGGATTCAAGCAGGTTCGTGTAATTTTTGAATGTTTGCATCGATCGTCACGAATACCAATTGATAACATATTATTGCATAGATTGGTGTCCATATGCGAATGAGGAGACAATTTGTCCGAAGATCTTCATCCGTTAATAGTTTGTCAGCTTGCGAAAGAGAATGCGCCGAGTCAAGGGATTTCTTATGTCGTTCGTTCAACTACAGGTATCTACCTACACATTTTTCACATTAATAGAAAAAATTTCCTTAAGAAAAAAAAAATCTAATCGATTGTTCAAATTCAGAGCGGTACCGTACGGACCACAAAGAGAAAACTGCGAACTGAGTGATCGCGATACTCGAGACTTGGATATGAATAACCCGAACTATTTCGATACCGCTGGAGAATACGATTTTTACGAACGATCTGCCCTCGGTAGAACTGGACAAGACTGTCTAGATGGTAATTCATCGTCATTCAAGTACCATTGATTATCCGCGCTCAGTTTCAATCACAATTGTCATTTTAGTGAGCCAGCAGTGTAGCGAAGATGGAATGGAATTTACTCTGAGAACTCCCGAAGGTTTTCTAGGTCGAATTTACACTCATGGCTATTACGACAGGTGTTTTTACAGAGGTAATGGAGGACAAGTGAACGTGTTGAGGATAAGTGGAGCTCAAGGATACCCTGATTGTGGAACATTTAAAGTAGGTTCAATTTTCATCATTATGTACTTTTGTCGCAGTATTATTTTCATTTTATATTTTTATGCAGTTGGGTGACATGATGACCAACATCGTGGTCGTTCAGTTCAGTGATTTTGTTCAAACAAATCGCGATAAAAGATACAATCTTACTTGTCTGTTTCGTGGTCCAGGAGAAGCAGTTGTTACATCAAGTTACATGACTGCCAAGTAAAAAAAAAAATCGGTTTCCACAAACACCAAAAATGAGAAAACATAAAAAACATGCATTACGTTTTCAGCTCTGGAAGTCCAGTTCCTATCGAGTATCTACCAGCTGAGAATTCCCTCAGTTCAAGAGTCAGACTGCTAATCTTGTATCAAAACCGTCCAACGAACACGATAGCGGTCGGCGATCCTTTAACATTCCGTTTAGAAGCTGAAGATGGCCACAATTACGCCACCGAAATATTTGCAAGCAGAGTGATAGCAAGGGATCCATATTCTGGAAAATCTATCGAGCTCATCGATCAATATGGGTACGTCATTGCACGTCTAAAACTAGACTATTTGTCTCGTAACCTAACGTGAAACGTAACTATTTACAGATGTCCAACCCAGCCTGATATCTTCCCAGCATTAGATCGATCAAGAGACAACGACGGTTTAGAAGCACGTTTCAACGCGTTCAGAATCCCAGAATCGAGTTTCTTAGTTTTTGAAGCAACAGTAAGAACTTGTCGCGAAGGATGCACTCCGGTAAGAATAAATTCTTGATAAAAAAGAATAAAACTCGATAGAAACTCACACCCTCGTGCTTCAGGCGTATTGTACCGGACCTCTAGGCAGAAGCGAACAATCTTTCGGAAGAAGGAAACGGCAAGCTGATGAAAATGGCGCAAACGATGACGACGATGAGTACTCTGTGTTCATTTCTGAACCAGCGAACATCACTGATCGACAACTACTTCGAGAAATGATCGCTGTAATTTTATTTACTTTGTTTTGAAATTATCTATTCACCGAGCGATAATTCGACGTTGAATATTTTGTATCGATTTTTTTGAGGTTTTTGAATCACGAGATGAAATACCAGAAACACAAGCAATGACCATACAAGCGGATATGACCAATTCTGTTTGTTTGACGAATCGCGAATATTACAGCATGATCGCTGTTTTGTTTATTTTCATGGGTCTCATGATCACTATTACCATAACAGCTGGAATATATTACAAGTGCGTGATTTAATCGGCCACTGCTAATGTTAATTCTTTCCAAAATAAACTAATTACTGTATATCTTCCCAAAGGAGGTACTGGATTATTATGAGTAAAAATGAAATGGCAAACCGATCATCTGGAATTATAACGAGTCCTCACAGTATTCGAATGTCATCACCACATACACCGCATACAAGATTTACACCTTCAGCACAAAGTTTATTCTCATTCCTCACCCTGAATTCACAAAAAACACTCAATACTTCGAGGTAAAATTTCATACATTTTTCTCTACCAATTTTCGTTGATGGTTTTTTGAATTTTTTTTTTTTTTTTTTTTTTCCAAAGAAGTAGCGAATGCATAGTAGAAAATAAACCCGAAGAACTTCAAATACCGGGAGTTACTGATTCATACGTATGCGGAGGAAGAAGCTTCAGGGATATTAGTGAACCGATTTATACCGATCCATCCTTGTTTGAAAGATCAACAGATAAACTATCATGAATATGAAACGTTGATTGAAATGACTCACTTTCAAAGAAATACCTTCATTGATACTCATGTCTTTTTAGTAATTAAAATTTTAAATTGAAATCATAGGTATTTAATTATAAATGTAATTTTATGAGTCACCAATCGATTACCCGAGTTTCATTAAAAATTTCTTTTAATCGTAGCCGTAAAAATTATCTTTACTTCAAGTACAATTTTTATTCATCCTTCAAAAAAAAAAAAATCAAATTTATTGAGAATCAATTTAACTCAATCGATTAAGATTCTCCTGAGCACATTCTTTAGCCATAATCCACTTCAAACCGCGCAAGAATAATATAGATACTATACAGAATTACCAATTCAGTAATTTAGAAATTTTTATATTTAATTCGATTAAGCCATTTTTTAAACATAGGTATACTTATTATATTTTAACGTTCTGATGACATTACCGTGAACACTATGTATACCTAAATAATTTTTATAACCTTTGTAAAATTTTATATGAACGTTTTTCGTTATAAAAATATAAAATATCTGCGGATCAATCAGCATGGTTTTTCATCTCACACTGCGTCAAAATTTATGAATATTCAAGACACTAACTTTTAACGCAATTCCAAGTACCTACGTCTTCGGAGTAATGTGAACTAACTACGTCTCTCCTATTGCCTGTCATATTATCGATTGTGAAAAAACAACGTCTCCATCACATTGTACAAAACGAAACACTTGTGTAAAGATGCATAATGACGCAGACCCAACAAATAAACCGCAAATAAACGATTATGTTGGCGCAGAGTGTTGATGATACCTGTAGTTAAACGTTGTATCTATGTGGCGTACGTCTGTTCGCGATACCGGTGCTATAAGTTGAAAGTAACTCGCGGAAAGCGAAATGGCTGAGAAACAATTAATCGAATTGTTTCAAGCTTGCGATAAACAAGGCACCGGAAAGATCGGCCGATCAGAGTTCCAAAACCTATGCTCCAACTATGGCATAGCCCCCAGTGATGCTGATGTCCTTTTTGATGACTTGGATTATGACAAAGACGGTGAAATTAATATGAACGACTTTACACGCGGCTTCAGAGACTACCTCAACGGAAACGAACATATGGAAAAGAGTTTTTATTCAGGAAAGATGCAAATAATAGAGAGAAGAAGATCTGATGCTAGGTTAGCGTGGTCTCATCTGGTCGAAGGCATTGGCGAAGGAGTAGTACACAAGTTTCTTAACAATAGGTAAGTAACAAAAAAAAAAAAAAAANGTGTATTATGTACTCGTTTGATCGAATTCGAATTCACCTATTCATTAGAATAAAATTAATAATTTATCTACCTCGATTATTAACAAACGACTGAACACTCGGATAATGGGTTGTGGGTAGACGCCAAGAGAAAGGTACGAGTTAATTCGAAACATTAACAACGGTATTTTCTTCAAGACACATTTTCTTTTCACTCTAATCGTAGTTTAACCGCGAACATTAATTAACTAATAACGATAATTTGATAAGATCTTTACAAAAAAGTGTACCTAATGTTTCCAAACTTTATCAACATCAAAATTCCATTGTCACTGGAAACTGGAAAAGAACAAAAAGATAACACGGATAATGGTGGAAGGAGGGGAGGGATATTCTTGCATGATTCCAGTCAGTGTCATCTGTTGTCATTTCGTTAGATTTTTTATTTATTTATTTTATTTTTTTGCAAAATGCTGCTGGTGCTTTGGCAGTAATTTTTAATAATAACGAGGTTAAACGTGAAAGTAACAAAAACTATACCTAATTTTACTAGAGAGGCAAAGAAGATGGAAGTCTATTTTCAAAGTTTTGCAGGAGGGAAAAAACAATTTCGGCGACTCTTCAGATACGGTTGTAGAACTGCGATAGAAAGTCAGTTTTGGTTGGAAATTTTTTTCAAATTCTTTGACATGCCTATATCCGATTTCAGTTTTCAAAAACGGTTTATATGTCATTTTAAATTATTGATTAAATAATTCGTGCGGGAACTGGACTTCCGTCGTTTTCAGGCTGCAAAATAAAAGGTTGGAACTCTTATTTGGGTCTTCTTTTAAAAACTCTTTCACTATCTTGGTCTAAAATTCAACGAAATCAGGTGATTAAATGAAATTAAATTTTATTTCAAAACGTTTTGAACACCTGATTCGTTGAAGTTGAAGTTTTTTAAAAGAACGGCGAAAGTAGGATGGACTTCCATCCTTTCATTTTACTCCTGAAAAAGATGGAAAACCAGTTCATGGTGGACTACCATATATATATATTTTTTATGGACTTCTACCTTTTTCGTATTGACAATTTCGCCAATTCGCCCTCAAGAACGCTACCAGCTGTATCATTCGATAACGTTTTTGTAGCACTTTCCAAATATGTAAATATCTCAAAATCGAAAAAATGAATTTCTATCATTTTTGCTCTCGAGAACAGAAATCAATTTTGAATTTCAGCGGGAAAAAAATAGAAGAACTGTATCACGAATTACAAAACGTTGACTCTTCATCTGAACTTGTGACTCAGTTCGAAAAAACACTGAGTTCTTTATTTCAAGACGTGAAATGTCTGTACGACGAGAATCAAAAATTAGAACAAATGTTCATTAAGTAAGAAAAACATTTTATTTCTGATATCCTTAAAATTGATAAATATTTGTACCTGTTCTAATTTTGAAAAAATAATTACAGAGAAAGAGAAGTCCGTGCCAAAACAATGAAAGGACTAGAAGAAGAATTCGACACTCAAATGGAGAAAGTTGAAGCCCAAGCTAGAGAACAAGCATATTTAAAATACGAGCAAGAAAAGAAGGAAATTCTACAACGATTGGAATCTGAAAAAGCAGAACTTGAAATGAAGTTGAATGTAATTGAAAAAGTAATGATTTCACACGCGTGAAATTTTCTGTCTGCCATGTGTAGAAAATGAGCGTTTGAAATTCAACGGTCTATTGTATCGTAGAATGAGTTACATTTTGCTGTAAACACAAATGACAGTTTTTTTGAAAATATTGTCAAGGCTATATATGTACGTCGACGCAGTACTTCTGCCATTTCACATTTTTTTTTAAACGAGTGTTTTTCTCCAATAAGAGGTGTCATTGTCAAAATTAAAGTTTTCAGATGACTAACTTTATTTTGTTTTTAGACTAACCAACGTTTGTCGCAACAAAAAACCAACAACAGTCAGTTAAAATATGAAACTACTTTGGAAAATGAAAAACTTGAAGATTTATTATCCGACACAAGAACAAACTTTGCATACGTAAATTCAGAGATGGCGCGAATTAAATCCGAGTATGAAACAAAATGCAGAGAATTAAATAAGTAAAGTTTTCTCCGCATAAATTATTCGTACCTGTTTTATAGTTTTCTTTTCATTTACCTAATTTCCACAAGTCATTATTCAATTACAGCCAACACGAAGCAGTGATGCAGTTCATGGAACAAAATAAGTTCGTTAGGAGGCAACTAGCTTTGTTGCAGTACGTATAACATACCTATTTTTCCACATTCATCATTTATGTATGTTATTAAAGATCATATATCTCTACAATTCTCAATTTAATAATAGATCTACGTAAAGATAGCTCATGTTTGTAAACTATCCTTGCGTATTATTTACTAGAACTGGTATTATTTTACAATTCAGAAAAAAAAATGTGTGTGGTTATATCACCCATCTACGTCGTTTTATAAGCGGTATCACGTCATTATTTCTTCAATGAAGTTTTGTTTGTTTCTTAGAAAAGCCAATGAAAATCTTCAAGATACTAACGATAGTCTATTAACAATTATGGAGACTACATCCGGAAGAATATCTCCATATTGCGTGAGCAGAGCTGGCTCAGACTCAGGAAATTCGGATAATAGAGGTCATGTTTCTAATCGGTAAAATTTTCTTCTGTTTTATGAGTAATGTTTTACGTGTCATTGTCATTATCTAATTAAATGTTTCCAATTTCGATAGGACGACCCTAAAACCACTACAAAATCATTTATTTAACGAACAAAATTATGAAAATGGAACCCAGTATGTTATTCAAAGACTTATGGAAGATATAGGTAAATAATTACCTAACCCCTCCTATTGTCATTTATTGATACGTATCTCATGAAATGTAACTTACATTGCATTCACACTATAGATAGTGGTCATTCAACTCTCAGAGACCCTGTTGAATGTGACACTGATCACAAATGGATTCACGACGAGTTTTCCGATGCCGAATCACTTTTCAAATCTGTAAGTACTTAATGCGTGTATTAATTTTCCGAATCAAATGAAGTTATTCATGTAGACTGAATTTTATTCAGCTTGAATCTGATGACAGTAAAAATTCTCGTCAACGAACGAATAAATCAGACTATGGTCGCATAACTCCTATATCGGTGATGAGTTTCGAAGCCACTGGAACGCCTGATCGAACCTATAAAGTTGTGTTGGCTGGGGATGCTGCTGTGGGGAAAAGTTGTTTCATTCACAGATTTTGCAAGGGAAATTTCTCCAATAGAATAGGTTCAACTTTAGGTATGTTAAATTTTCATGAAACTTATATGTTAGTAGTAGGTACCTTTTTAATTTGTACATAATTTATCGACAACATTTTTCATAGGCGTGGACTTCCAAATAAAAACGATAAGAGTAGATGAAAAAAATATTGCTCTACAATTATGGGACACTGCAGGTAATTTTTTTTCCACAAAAAATGTATTTTTTTAAACTTCCAATGTGTCGAAAACACGTTATTCTAGGACAAGAAAGATTTCGATCCATGACAAAGACATACTTTCGAAGAGCAGATGGTGTTGTGTTATTATACGATGTAACCAGCGAACGCTCATTTCTCAACATACGTCAGTGGATACAATCCATCAATGTAAATCGAAATATTCAATTTGCTTACTCGTCGCGTATGAGATAAATTTTCAATAGGCCAATTTTCATCATCTTGCAGGAATGTGCAGATAAGGAAATACCCATTTTAATCTGCGGTAATAAAGTAGACTTGCGCGAAGAAGCTATGAGTTTGGGAGCCAGTTGTGTCCTAACCAAACACGGCGAAGCCTTAGCAAAGGACCATAATGCATTATTTTTCGAAACAAGTTCCAAGACTGGAAAAAATATATTCGACGCTATAATTGCTATTTCGAGGTAAACGAATTGATAATTCGAATACGATAAATTTTTTCGTTTACAAAAGAGGCATTTTACTTTTCTATAGAGAAATGCTTTTGAAAGAAGATGTCGAAGTACAAACTTCCGCTTTACAAGTATCCCAGATTCATAGATCAGCGTCTTGTTGCGGTCGTTAATCTCTTCAATATTGTTAGCTATTTTGTAGTTTTCATATTGAATATAAAAATCATTTACACTGAATCTTTCCCATTTTTTGAATACGTTACATTGCCATAAATGATAATATCTGTTGTAAACATGATACTAAAATTTTTAAAGGGAATTTCAAACTAAAATACAGAGAAATTTTAAAACTGTATATTTTATGTTTGGTCACAACTCAATAATATTAATTAGTCGGATGAAAATTTTGTTGAATAAAAAATAAAATATTACGCTTAAATATACATAGGTATAAAACGGTTTGTATATAATTAATTACATGAAATATAATTGTATAAAATAAACATCGAGTGCTATTAAGCTATAAGGACTAGTAACAACAAAAATACAAATAATATGAATTAAGCATATGGAAATACACAAATAAGGAATACTATCGTTGACTAAATTAAATACTATAACAGCTGCACCGCACAGTTCTGATCATTGCTTGAAAAGTAAAAAACAAAAAGAGAAACTATCATTGCAAACTACGGCACGAGGATCACCTCGTCTTGGAAAATTTCTAGCAAACGCTAACTGTAGCACCTAATTTTAATAAAACAATCCATGAACTTCGGCGTTACAAAAAAAAAAAAAAACTATTTATTTTCTCACGAAATATCAAGTCACATTTCAATTTCTAATTTTAAAAATTCGATTCAAAAGAAAAATTCTCACAGTAATTTTATTATAAAATTTCGAAGTTGAAAATCTCAATGAGTCTATGATTTGGACAGCTGAATATTCATATTAACATTACAACGAATTGAACAAAAAATACCTGTATAAAAACCCTGTTTAAATAAATGAGTCAATCAACTAAAAACGAAAAGAACGGATTCGTTATTTATTTAGAACACATTCGTTATCATTTTTTTTTTTTTTTTTTTTTTTTTTTTTTTTTTTTTTTTTTTTTTTTTTTTTTTTTTTTTTTT